>CAEFZX010021294.1:0-71496 GCA_903066825.1 Alfaro cultratus
CCCCACCCGGCAAAACAACCCGCGCACCCCGCCCTGGCGGTGGGTTTAAAGGTTTGTGTGGGTTCCCTGTTTTTTTTTTTTTTTTTTTTTTTTTTTTTTTTTGCCGTTCCTTTCATGGGGTTAACATGATGTACAAGCGAGCAAACCCATCCGATGTCCTTCACTATCTTAAACACACACAATATAATTGGCACTACTGTAAACGCGCAAGGTCATCCATCTGTTGCGCAAAAGGCTTCCAGGCGTTATCTCCGCACGATCACAAGATTCCCATCTGCCCCGGCCACGACCCATTCCATAACTCAGTAACCGGATGGATCGTTGCCACCTTTGGAGTGCACAAACACTGCGCATGTATCCCCACATTTATGAATGCAAGAGCAAAAGTATAACAACTCCGCCCCTATATACGGGAGGGAGGTGACGGGGGAATTCTCAATATTCAAAATAATCTGCCCCATGCTTCCCCGGATGAGATTTGACAAGCATCCTCCTTCCCTGTGTATTTGCAATGAAGCGCTTTAAGCAACATGTTCATCTTCAGGAAAACACACACACACACACACACACACACACACACACACACACACACACACACACACACACACACACACACACACACATACTGTGGGTTCTGCTGGTCAAAAGTGCTAGACTAAAGAGCTGCCTGATAAGGTTTTACTTCTGCGGGTGAAAGACGGAAATGAAACAAATTCCTTTCTGATTTTAGGAGATGTGTTTTGGTTCAGCTGACAATTCCTTTTAGTGTTCGAGTGCATTTTCCTGCTTAATTTGGTGGTTGACTTACAACTCCGACCAATCACACGGTAACACTTTCACATGGCTGTCGCCCACTCCACCGTCTAAATTTATTTTCAGTAAATAACAAATGACACGTGCGCGAGAAATAATGACCTTAGGTTCACTTTTGGACATTTAAAACCACTGGCACACAAAGTGAGCATGGTACAAAAAGAAGGTTTTTTGTTTGTTTTTTTTCCTCCCCTTTGCAGACCAGATGAAGGAGTTTTTTTTGGGGGGGGGGCAAAGGAATTTCCCTTACTTCTCAGCCTCCGGCTGGAGGGGGGAGGGGTGGGAGGGATGCCACTACAGTCACTCGCTTTTCCTCTTTTGGACAGGCGAGGGCGCACAAGGACAGCGGAGGCTGCAGGAGCGCCACCGTTAGCTTCCCCCCACACACACACACACACTCCCCCGCATCTCTCGCGTGTGCGTGAGAGAGACCAACATGTCAGCAGCTCTCTGGTGTCTGACTTTGAAGTGCATCACTTCCATCCGAAGTCTCTACTCCTTTTTCCTCTCTTTCTCTCTCTCTGCAAGTTAATTCAGAAACACACGTAAAGCAGGCTGAATCCATAGGCACTTCAATGTGTCATTGTCTTCGTGCAGCAGCGCTGCGGTTCAACGTCGACCGCCTTGATTTATCTAGTTTGATCTAACATGTCATACGTTTAATAATGTGGAGTTTTGCAAAGGAAAGAAAACGTTTGAAATTCGTGTAAACAAATGAGGCCTGTGCTGCTGTTGGATTTCCATTTAAAAAAGAAAAAGAGATGATTGTGTCACAGAAAGATGTTTTTCAAAAAGCACATTGCACATCTCGAACAGTTGCTTTTTAGTATTTGATGAAAAACTGCAACGTCGTGAAGCTATGTTGCTTGTATAGAATAAACATTCACGTGGTCTGAAACCACCCAAATGACGTGCAAAGCACCAAACTTTCATCACTTTTCCAAGACATATGCAAAACGATCTTCTCTTTTTTAATCACTAAGTATTTTTTCTTCACTAATCAATGTAAAGACAAGCTTTTAAAAAGCACCTTGAACAACGAGCCTGGCCAGAAGCTGACAATTCAGAGAAAACATGTTCTCCAAGTAAAGCGTCAGGTTCTGTCCTTTAGTTCTCTCCTGGTATGACATGCTGTTATTGACAAAAAAACAAATTCACACGTTTTGATTGGCGTTCAGACGCCATGTCAGTTTTGAAAAGATCCATTCTTCCATTCAGAAAGATCTCTCTTCCTGAAAGAGAGATCAAATCTTTGATTACGTTTTGGAGGTAAATGTTGATTACATTTACATGTGAAGAACAGGAGTTTTTCCAGAGAATTATGTAACGGGTGGCCAAACTGGGGGCACCAATAAGCTTTGGATGGGAGATCAGGCAGCAAAAATAAATACAAAATATCTTTGTTTGGCATTTTAAAAAAATAAACCTCTTATTTAAATATTTGTGTTTAATCACCAATGTACATAAATGAGTTTATCATATATATATATATATATATATATATATATATATATATTTAGAGTGGCCACAATTTTTAATTTTAGTCTGCTGTAGGCACCTTAATTTAGATTCAAATATGGGGAAAAGAAAGCAAGAAAGAGAGGAAGGAAGAAGGAAAGAGAGAGACAGGATGTCCTTCCTTCTCTTAAAATGATGTATCAGTAAATCGTTCATCAAGCATGTCATGTTTGGACAGGGCCACCAGCTAATCAGCACCCATGGCTTCAATGTACTGTTAATCCCCAAACTGTTTTGCCTAAGTGTGTGATTCTGGTGACATTTGACTGAGGGGCCAGTACCGAGTCAGACAATCAAAATAGACCGTTTTGAATGACCACTGTGCCATGAACAAACTAAGTAATTCATAAAAACTTATGCTCCTTTCTCTTAAATTCATTAGTATAGATATTACATCTGGAAAACTCACAATTTAATTGTATTTTACATTTTTGTGTGTATTTTTCACTTACTCCTCTCTGCAGCACTTCGTTCTAGTGCTGTACGAACAGAGCTGGGTGGCTGGATCAGACTGGATGCAACAGGGGAGGCCACCGCGCCTACTTAACCCCCTTGGTGGCGCCACTGGTTAAAAAAGTCCCCCATAAATATATATATATATGGGTATATATACCCATATATACAAATGTACATATGTATATACATATATAAAAATGTTTAAGTGGGTATATATAAATGTTGTATATATACCCACATATACAACATTTGTTTGTTTGCTGACTTTTATTTACTTTTTTATGAAGCAAAAACATGGATTTCTTCTGGTTAATTTCAGATGTGAGCGAGTGATCAGAAAATCTCAAACTAATACAATTTAAAGCTGAAATTGCACAAGTGTGACAAGCGCAATGTACCCAAGGGCCCATATAGGTTGTTTATACGTGAGATCATAGTTTAGTTAAGGATCTGTTGGTTTTAGAGCTTTCCTCGGATGGTCTCTTATCTAAACTCTGACCGACAACTTGACCTTTAAGGACTTTACTTGACTCCACTTAAGACGAGGAAAGGACGGGTGGAGGAAGGGGCAAATAAAGGGGCAGCACAGAGGAGGATCCTGCAGAAGCCGCATGCCATTTTGGACAATGTCTCCCACCCACTCCACGACTCACTGGTCAAGTTCAGGATTAAATCAAAATGTGGCACAGAGCGCCCCAGAAACTCATTTCTACCTTTGGCAACTGGACTCTGCATCTCCTTCCCAACTGTTTGACATCATTTACATGTGTTTTAAATTATTTCCTTACTTGTATGTATGATTATTGCTGATTTCTTTTTATTTTTGTATCCTATTCTTTTCATGCTTTCATAATGGAAGCTGCTGCAACATTAGATTGTCACCCAGGGGATCAATGAAGTATTCTGGGTTTGAGTCTGATTCTGAGTGCACATAATTCATAGATATTACATTTCGTTAATACCAATTTACCAGATAAAAATGATTTTCTCAGCATTTCCACTTCTAGTTTTGTTTTGGAATTATACATACTGATATGAGTTGTTACAATTACTATTTTTGAGGTAGCCAAATGAATCAATATACACAAATTATCGATTTGAAATACAGAAACTGACACCCCTCACCCCCCTACCCACCCAACCAAGCGCCACCACCTTCTCTTACTTCTGTTTACCCACATTTCTAATCAATCCGTGGCGTCATCAGGGGGGACCATCCTGAAGACTGGCCTGTTAGTAATGACAGCTGTGTAGAAGGGGAGAGAGAAAGAGAGAGAGAGGGTAAATGGTGATCCCTCCCAGAGCTCCGTCTCCACACTCTGCCGCGCTCTTCTCTGAGGGTCACACCGGATTGCGTCCCCTCTTTCCCAGCAGCCTTTCCAAAAACGCTTTCAACCCCACCCCTCCCACCTCCGCCGACTCCAAGCTGAGAACCTCCGGCTCACATTTCTGGCAGCTCACGCTCTCCCGCGAAGTCCACGCTTTTCAGAACAGCGACGGGTGATGGAAGGCAGAGAGGAGGTGGTGATGGTGAGATCGGCGGAGGGAGTCACTGGGATCCCAGCTCGAGAACCGCAGGGGAAACCGGGCCACAGGAGCTGCCTGAGCCCCGGCGCTGCGCCGTACTCGCGTGAGAGCACCACGGAGCTTGCGCCGGAGGAGAGCGCACGGAGGAGCATGTGCGCCGACACCAGGTCGGTCACCGTATCTTCCTCCGGGGTACGGCATCACAAAGATGGCAGCAGTTCGGACAACGAGTCGGACTTCTACGAGGAAATTGATGTGAGCTGCACCCCTGAGAGCATGGACTACCCAACGTCTAAAGGTAGGGCGACATTTTTTGGATTCTGTCTGTGTTTACATGCAAACCAAAACGCTGAATTTCGCATCTTGTAAATGTCATACAAAGAAATCCGTGCATAAGTTACCAGGGTATTGTTGAACTCTGCTTTAATGAAATCTTGAATGTTTCACAATTTCGGCTTAGTGGAGCCGGAGGAAATCAAACACAACTGCTGTCGGTGCATGCAGCTGTTCTGTCAAGTGGCTGAAAACGCTGCGGTGACACCCACAGTGTAATCAGACATTCTCATCACTGACTTTGGCAGCGAACGTGCCCGTGCGCCTAATTGAACTGCATGAGGCAGAAAATAGAATTTAAAGTAGCCGCCAAACAAACCGCACAAAATAAATGTGCGAACGAAAGAACATCTGAATCTTTTCATTGCTGTTTTTTTTTTTTCTTCTTCTTTCTTGGTTTATGCAAGATGCAAAAGCCGAGCATCGTAAGTGTGAAATAGGCCCGCAGAAATGTTGCACATATTTATCTGTACATGTACCGTCTTCTTTACATCAAACGGCATGTGCAGAACACGCCACTAAATAAAGACTTAAGCTGTTATGAAGATGCATGTCAGGAAGGCCCGTTAAGAGTGGAGGAGTAGTCCACTCAAATATGGCTATGCTCATCCTTTGCAGTCAGTGAGCGTTTGTTCAAATCGTTCTTCCTTACTCAACACGATGCGTCATTCTGCATGTTGATTCAGGTCGAAACGGAGAATCTCCGGGTCATTCACCGGGCGAGACCGGCGCCGACCCGGGTAAGACAATCCCTGGTCAGGGTTCTCTGTCCTACGGAGCGGACCAGATCCGCCGGTACCGAACGGCGTTCACCCGGGAGCAAATCGCCCGACTGGAGAAGGAGTTCTATCGGGAAAACTACGTGTCCAGGCCGAGAAGATGCGAGCTCGCAGCTGCTCTAAATCTACCTGAAACCACAATTAAAGTAAGATTGTTATATTTGGTGACAATGTTGTTTTTGGCTTAAATTAGTAAGGAGGAAACCAGGCTCCAGATGCACAAAAGAGTCTTACAATGTCTAGTACAATGTGAATTAGCAAATAATGATAATAATAATAATAATAATAATAATAATAATAATAATAATAATAATAAAAATTGAAAAAAATCACTTTCTGTCATTTTATCATATTTCCTTTAAGAAATACTTTGCTTGAAAGATGTGAAATCTGTTGAAAGAAAACACTAAATTAGAAGTTGGGCCTGTTTGCGTAAAAGCGGAAGTACTGGAGGGTTTAGCTTGTGTTGTTGTTGGTCAGTGGGAGGGCCGTGGTTAATCTTTCACTCAATGCGACTCTGTTCCAGGTGTGGTTCCAGAACCGCAGAATGAAAGACAAACGCCAGCGCTTGGCCATGACGTGGCCTCACCCTGCCGACCCGGCCTTCTACACCTACATGATGAGCCACGCCGCGGCCACTGGGAACCTGCCCTACCCCTTCCCGTCCCACCTGCCATTGCCCTACTATTCTCCCCTGAGTGTTGGTGTCGGTGGCGCCCCGGCCCCTGGTGCCACACCTTTTTCGACCCCGCTGCGCTCTCTGGACAGCTTCCGGGTGTTGTCTCACCCCTACCAGAGGCCAGAGCTTTTGTGCGCCTTTAGGCACCCTTCCGTGTACCCGTCAGGCCCGGCCCATGGCCTCGGCCCGGGTGGGAGTCCCTGCTCCTGCCTGGCCTGTCACACTAGTCAGTCCAACGGGATCGCTAGCAGGCCGTCCGGTTCGGACTTTACCTGCTCCCCAACGAGCAGGACAGACTCTTTTGTCACTTTTACGCCTTCAGTGCTCAGCAAATCTTCATCTGTTACACTAGACCAGAGGGAAGAGGTGCCTCTGACCAGATGAAACCAAAACCAACTCTCCCCGTTTGTGTAAGCATAAACCTCTGCATTATTGGACCGGGACTAAAACAGCATGAATAAATCGGAGAGAAAAACACCATTTTCCGACGTTCAAGAAAGCGCTCAAAGAATCTGCCCTGACTGTAACTTAATTCCACTTGAGAACCAGGACATCAAGACAGGGATACCAGATATGGTTTTCAGAAGACTTATTTGATGGGCGGCAAATCCAATTGGATGGATGTCATTAAGGTTTTCTCTCATTGTTACTGCTTGTCGCCTATTCAGGCATCTCAATCGATCTACGTGTATAATTAGTTACGCGTGAATGAGGCTTTCCATTTCTCTTTTTTTTAACAAGGGGATTTTTATTTTATTTTTTTTCTTTTCCATAAGGCAGACTATGACCGTCTCATTAAAAGCCACTCTCCACATCGGGGTCCTAGAAGAGGCGGATGCAGCGGCACGGGCCGAAATGTGCACATGCAAGTAAAATTAGTAAGTGATGTATATGTACGAGCCGGCACATTTTGAGCGCTGAATTAATGGTAATACCAGCAGAAAGGGATCGTTGCTGACAAAAGGTATAACAAGGCGCCGAGGGAACGGATTAGACTTAGACTGCACATCCCGCGCGACTTGATGCGGGAGATGGATTGGGGAGGGGAGGAGGGGGGGGGGGCAGGAGGATGGAGAGGGGACAATCAAAAGGAGGAGAAAATGGAAGGACATTTTATTTTTTTGAGCTCCTCTTTTGGTGTTTTTTTCTTTTTTAAATACAGATTTATTTTTTTTTATACGTTTTAACGCAATTAAGTTGTAGGTTTTGTCAACACTTTCACTAGCGCCTCATGAAGGAAATCGGACTGCAAAGCGCCTGACCAAACTGGAGCATTTTTGTTGAAAAGTTAAAGGTGAAAGGACGTCCTCTGATGCTTCAGTGTCACTGTAAAGTGAGAGTGAAAAGACTTTGAAAGTTCTCATTTGGATTAAATTTGGACACGATCTGTGTTCCAAAAAAAAGAAGAAGTTAGATTTAAGATTTATTATTAATATTATCATTATTATTTTTATTATTTTTTAATACACGCAAACACTGACCAACCATAAATAGCCATATAAATCCATAGATCTCCATCGTTTTTTGGGGGGGGGGTATATTTTCTTCTGTTTAGCTCTGTTTGCATCATTCGTTTTTGCGTTGCTATTATTATTATTATTATTATTATTATTATTATTATTATTATTATTATTATTATTATTATTATTACTATTTGTGATTGTTTGCTCATGTTTTTTTCAGACTGCGTTGTCTATAATGTCTTATTTGCAATAAATTAAGTCAATGAAATTATTTTTTGTTAGCTAAACACATTTGTCTCATTTTAAGTTATAGAAATTCTTGTGATGCGTTATGGTAACAAAACATTTGTTGTTTTTCATATATATATATATATAACTTTTTTTTCTTTGATTTCATTCAGAACAAGTTCCCCCGTTTCCTTCTTTTGAAAATAACACCAATTTTGCTCTCAAGTGGCCGCTGTCAAAACACCCCAGCGTGGCCCCCCAATCCTCTCCAATATATCTCCTGACGGGAGCGAGAGATTGACCGTGACAGCTAAGTGGTCCCCGGGCTCCGTTAACGCCACTCATATTTTCTCTGCAACCACTTAATAGACACGAAATTAGTTGTCTGGATGCTGGAGATAGAGAGAGCGAGATAAATAAGAAAAAATGAAGAAGAAGCATCGATCTTTCAAGTAGGAGCGCAAACAATTAGCGGCATCTTAATTGACTGCGTTTAGAAAAGGGCCGCGCAAATTAAACGAGTTTTCAGAGCGTAAATGGGATTGAGGGGGTGGGGGGTGGTGGGGGGGGCACGCGGCTCACAGATATGCAGATTTGCTTTTGATGGGCATTTCATATCGTAAATAAGACGTCATTGGGACATGATGCCTCGTGTTTTAAAGGTTGTACGTTCAGGCTTCTTCTTGGAATGTTGAGTGACAGTAACTGCAAAAAAAAGGGGCTTTCACAATAAACAAGAAGATTTATTCCCATTTTCCAATTTTCACTCAGTCACAATCCTTAAACCTCTGCTTTTAAGGGGTACGGTGTCCCAGATGTTTCTATGGAGTAGAGGAAGATGGCTAAGCAAAATTACTAACACAAAGTTATTTATTGGATTTGTTCGTTTGTCCTGATGAGCAGGGCTCGACTACAGTTGTCATTTATTTATTTATTTATTTATTAGTCAGCAGTTACAATGTGCACAAAGTGGAACTACAACCCAGACACAAGACGCAGACGTGATTAATCGAACATTAAATTACAACATGTACTCTGAATACATTCTTCATTTAAGTACATTTGTCAGTTGTATAGAATCATAAATAAACTATTTTGAATTTGAAAACATTTTGAATTTCTTTGAACTTGCAATTCATATAACCTCGAAGCAACATTTGAGACTCATTGTAGACGCACTGAAACCTAGACATTCGTTGGGAGAAATCAAGCTCTCTTGGGGGCCCCATCTGGTCTGAATGCCCGTAAGTAGCACTTGAGTCTGCTTTGGGCCGGCCCTGCGGTGAATTATTTGCTCTAAGATAGAAAGATCAAACATATCTCAATTTAAAACATTTTACAGTTACAGCAACCATAAAGATGTCTTGTTTATTTTTTCAGATTTTTCTAACCAACAAAAAAGGAGGGCAGTACTGTAAAATTTTGCAACATTTTGCAATATATTGTTAAAAGAAAATCTAACAAAAAGAGCCGATGAGGTCTAGTTTGATGTAACCAGACCATAGTGTGATGAGAGTTTAAACAGGTTTAATGAAGGTTTAATGAAAACTATTAATTTATGCGCACTTGTCTAAAGTTTCCTAAATGAACATCTACATATGTTATTTGGTTACATTTCAAAAAAAATAAAAAAATTCAAGCACATTAAATTTCCCCATCCATAGGGCACATTTTACCCCACTTCTGTGGTCTACAAACATTAAAAATAACCGCCTGCGGACATTTGTTGCAGAACTGACTGCTATTCTGTTAAATCTCACACCAGTATACTTACATAGAAATCAGCGCGAACTGATGATGTCTTAGATTGTTTTAATGAAACATTAATAAACATACAACATATTAATTGTTTGTTTTTTTTCCCCCAAACCCGCTTAAATGCAAACTGCCATAAAACATTCCACCAAATATTCTAAAAAAAAAAAAAAAAAAAAAAGCGACCAGACTGTTTATTTTCTGTCGCTTATTTAGATAAAAACGTTGTGCCCTAAATAGCCACAAGCCCCCCCTGCACCACCTACTCCTTTGGACCCCCTCCCACGCCTCCGCCTCCACAACACGCGTTTGATTGATGGCCTTATTAACTGGAGTTCTTGTAAGTGTGACCGAGCTGATTAAAATGCATATGTTTGGAATAATACAGCGTTTAAGCCTCCCGGGTCGGGCAGATTTATGTAAACTATCAGGCTCAGCGTCTGATGCAGAAACAAGGGTCAAGCAGGGAAATTGCTTTCTTGCTTTTTTTTTTTTTTTTTTTTTTAGCGCGTAATAAAACAAAGATGAGCAGGACCAGGCCGATCTCTCAAAGATCGCTATGTTCTGAACGTTTTTCTCTTCTTTAAAGAGAAAAAAGCAAAGCTTTGTAAAGCAGAGCGTGCCAAAGTGACACATTAAAGTGAGGTAAATTACAACCACATTTACCCAGCCGCACTAGTGGCTTTGGATGCGACTGTATCCTCAGCGGCAGCATCAGCACCGTCAGTTAATTGCAGGAAGATGACTGAGCTGGAAGATGTGATGGGCTCGTATAGATTGCGCGTAAAACAGCAATTACATCCGACTTATAAGGTCCTATTAGCGAGAGTCGGCGGAGGGTTCCCCCAGCTCTCACAACGAACACAAAGCGTTTTGATATGGGCGGTGCAGTGCAGCTGTCCACCGAGCAAGGGGAGGCCGGGGGGGGAGGGGGGGGTTAGAGGATATGTGGCTGCTGCTGGTTAAATTGGATTACATCCTAATTTACAGAGCCTCGCAGCGCACAAAAAAAAAAAGAGTCTGGCGGAGGCGTGGACGGACCGATCGCACAGTAATGATGATGAATGGGAGATTAATGCGCACACAAGCAAGACAATATAAGCCTTCATCTGTTTAAACGGCCTTCCAATATCATTTGGAAACGAAGGTCACGTTAAATCAATCGGAAGAGGGAGGAGTGGGAGACGCGAAAGTCTTTTTTTTTTTTTTTTTTTTTTTTTTTTGCGGGTGGCGTCTTTATCAACATTACTTACGGCGCACAGGAGACAGCCGAGCGTGGAGAGAAAATGGGCCCCGGCTGCTGCTGCTGCTGCTGCTGCTGCTGCTGCTGCGGGCTTCTGTCAGACAAGATAACAAAGCAGGGAGGATTCGAGCCATCAAAGGAACGACTCAATTACATCGTCATCTTTAGGTGTTCGAATTAAGGAGAGTCGAAAGTGCTTCGAATTGGATCATTTTGCCGAGAAATAAACTCGGACAACAATATGTCCTCAAGACATATTTTCATAGCTTGCTCTGCTTCGTATTATATTTCCAAGCTGTATGTTTCATCCAGCAAATAAATCTGCACAAACTATCATTTGGATCCATACGTTTGGATATCTTTTTTCTTTAAAAGACATTTTTGTAAAACTATCATCACCTTTAAGACACGGTGAAACAGATTAAAATGGTAGTGGTGGCATCATGCTGCTGGGATTCTTCCGTTTTAGAGTTTAAACAAAACACATAAAATAATTTCCATCTACATGAGTCTTTTCGTTGTTTTCTTAAATCACAACAGAAACATGAAGCGAATGTCCAGCTCTTGTATTCATGCACTTAAAACATTTTTGTTTGTCTTAAAATGGTTGTTTCCTTGTGTGTTCTTGTCTACAGCAAAGGTGAAAGAAAGACATATAAAGTTTCTGTTAAAGACAACCAGCTACATAACTGACAAATATGTGGAAGGGTCGCTCTGGTCAAATGATATAAAAGCTTATATTTTATCTGCATTCAAATCGAACTAAGTCCCTGGACACCCAACCCACACAGTTTAACATGGCATTGGTGGCATCATGATTAGGAGAAACTTTCCTTCAGCAGGGACAGGGAAGCTGCTTATAGTTGATGAGAAGATGGATGATGGATGATGGATGATGGATGATGGATGATGGATGATGGATGATGGATGATGGATGATGGATGATGGATGATGGACGGGGAAGTTCCCCTTCCAGCAGGACAATAAAACTTACAGTACAATTAGAGCAACAATAAAATATGCGGACTACATTAAAGCATCATCTGTTATGTGTGAAAGTGAAGACCCAAATCCCAAATAAGTTAAAGGAGAGCAACAAACCACTCAAAATATTATTACATATATTCAGAGCATCTTCAAATATATTGCTGTTTGAAACAATAGAAAAATAAATTCCACTGTAAAGTAAGACATCAGTTTGGTTGCACATAAGTATGATACACACCAGTCTCAAGGAAATGCAACACCTTTGACATTCATCTGCCTTCAAAGGGATTCAAGACAACTTGTTGTGCAGTAAAACCTTTGGAAATTTGACATATTGTTGCTTTGCACCACCATTCTGTCTATTTTACCTTTTCCTTAGAAGATCTAATCCACAGATTACAAATTACCAACAGGTATGTCCTATGGACCTACAGTTCTGTACCCTGGTGAAATCTAAACACATTAACCAGAAGTTAAACTCAGTATGTAACTTCATGCTGCATCTGGATATCTTTACAGAATGGTCAAAATGGTCGGTGATGCACTGATATACCTACCCATGAACAAACTAGCCGTTTCAGCATTTGATGAGAACTTCATGACATGCAATGATACAGCTTTAAATTACATAAACATCTGTTCAAATTGATGTAATCTGGCAGTATACAGATTAAAACTGTTTTGATTTGGTTGAGAAATAATAACAGGTGTTTCAAGTTCCTCGAGATGGCTTTTGCTGTGAATTGGCACTGCATAAATATACTGAATTCTGTTGAAATGAATTCACCTTTTCATCAGAAATGTTAACTTTCCCAGTAACTGAGAAGGATTTAATTTCAACTATCAACAGATTGAAAACAAAAGTTAGATCTCTAGGAGGTTTTTCAGCTTCATTTTGCTGCACACAAGACAAAACTGCAGACGTACTGAAGGGGGAAGGGGGATAAAAACTAAACCAGAAAAGTGACAAAATGTGTATTTCCAGAACTTTTCACCAGGCTTGTGCATGCAAATTTGAGGGATTTTGAAAATAATGACAATTCCACATTTCGCATGGTTATGTCCCTTGCTGATGAAACACAATGACAGGATTTTGTGACACAAAAAATCAGGGTGTTGTTCTTTGTATAACAATCTAGAAAAATGTTTTTATTCCGTTTAGGAGTTGTACAAATATGTTGTCTGTTTCTCCTTTCTTGTCTTTTTTTTAGACATGGAGTCAGACAGCAAAATAGTATTGCCAGCTTTAATCAAAGAGGTTATGTTCTCCTTTTCATAAGATTCATATTCAGGTTAAAACAGTTGCACTCGGAATAATTTTGTTATCCAAATTTGCAGCTGCTACAAGTACAGCTTGTAGTTTGTTTACATGTCGTGTGCATGTGCAAAAGCACCAGTGTTGAGGCATTTCCTCTGAATGGAGAGTCAGATATTTTGCTTATATTGTTTTTTTCCTGCCAAAGTTTCTACACCCTCACCCATAAAGCCTACACAAAAGCCTCTCAAATGCAGTGTGGAATTGAAGATGAGGCCATATTCAACTGTTACTGTGATGCACAATTTTCATTTAAAGTCCAAGTAATGGCCACATAATGGCAAAGCGAGACTTTATTGATAGTGCTGGTAGGAGCAGAACTATTAATAAAGTCTGCTCCTATCAGCAGACTTTAGGCCACCACAGTCTGCCTAAAGTCTTACTCAGTGTTGTGATAATGACCAACTTGTTAAACGCCATTTGATTGTTCTGCTGCTTTCCCCGTGAGGTCTGTCTATTTTGTGGAGGAGCTCACAAAGCATGCACCGTATTGTGTGATACTGTTTAAAAATAATTTAATAAGCACTTCATTTTACGACAGTGTTATTATTTTACAGCCATCATGGCTGCCAAGAGCTTAGCCGATTAGTCCAATTCTCCCCACGCCTCCCTTCATTTTACTGCTCGCTCGCTGCTTTACTGCTCAGTAACGGCGGTGGTCGAAGGCGACAGGAAAAGTTGGTCCCCTGTTTTCCCATACAATCAAACAAACTCCAGCGCGAGGGATGGCACCGTTCCACAGCCACACATGGATTTGCGTCATTCACAACATTAGATTTTGTTCTTCACAATGAGAATGCGCCCCTCTATGGGTTTGGTTGATACCCTCCCCAGAACAGTAATAAAGGTGATCACAATGTGATCTCTGCTGTGGCCACTGGTTCTATCTGTGCACAGCGGGTATGTAGCTGAATGTGTGAGCCTTCCTGTGACAGAGTACCTCATTGCTGCAGTGATGTATCCTCATTATGCCCCCATCGCATTACCGTCACACCCAGACTGTTCCTGTTCTCTTGGGGTCCAGAGGGGCCTGGGCTTCCCTTCTATCCACTCCTAAAGCTTCTACAAACCCCCCTGCCCTCATTTTGACTCCGATGCACCAGCATCCTCCAGCTTGGACCTGCAGATGCAGACATTTGTTAGAATTTCTAGTAAAAAAAATTTACTAGAATTTTTTTTTACTGTTCTCCGTAAAGCGCTTTTCACTTTTGTAACCGAGAGCCTGTAACTCTAACTTTTGTATTGGCGAGTTTGATAAATGTGTCCAAGATCATTGGACACAGTTCTACTGTATATATATATACAGTATATATACTGTATATATATACACTGTATATATATATATATAGTATATGTGAAAATTTTAAAAAATCGAATGTTTAGTTTATGTTTAATGGAAAGTACCTAATTAAGAATTACCTGTTTTTAGCAAAATCACTATGACCTCTAAAGAATGTTGATTTTGTGTCCGGTGAAGAATATTTGCAACTATCTAGTGATATCTTCTGATTAATTTGGGTGTCTGACTTGTTCCATAAATATGAAAAAATACACATGATACACTGACATCACAGCACAATTAAAGCAACCCCATCCCGACACCAATGAACACAGAGAATTCAACAACTTTGATCTGAATATATGGTTTTTATTTCAACTATAAAGGCATCAGAATACATGGCAGTTTCCACATCTATTTTATTTCCTCTCGTTTAGACCCACATAAAGATGCTTTACATTACATCTGGATACATGGCAGTAAACAATGGGACAGCAGCTTTAGTCTCATCTGGCTGAACCTGTTTAAAATTGTATGTCACTGGATCCACATCGAAGTTCCCTTTTGTTGTGAACAGGGGATGTATAAATAAACCCAATTAAATTCCATTGCATATTTACAGTCATGAAAAAAAAACATAACTTCTTTAAATATTCAGCTCTTTCCAAACAAATATTAACATACTGATGTCTTTTTCTTCTTCTCTGGATAAAAAACTGATTTTATTACAAGTGAAATACAAGAACTCACCTTGTTTTGCCCATCTACAAAATCAACAAAAAATGATATACTAAGTGAGGAAAAAGTTAAGACATTCTCATAATTTCTTTATTTCTATCCCTTGGCTACAATAACTTCAGTAAGACATTTCTTGTTGAACCTCCTCAAGTCTCAGGAAAGTTTGCTCCGCTCCTCTTTTTCAGGTGTGAGACATTTGAAAAATGTCTTCCATGTGCATCCCATTAGGTTCCAGTTTGGACTCTGTGTTGGTCCTGCACTTTCCATATCTTAATTCTCAGCCAGTTCTTGGTGGATTTCCTTTGTGGATCATTGAAACATTAAACATTTGAGTTCAGTCACAGCTTTATTTTTCTGTTTTTACAGATGGTTTCACATTTCCAATGTTAAATTAGCACAAAATACAGAATAAAAATGTTCTAATCTTGGTCAGATGATGTGATACGTGTGTAATTTCAGTCATGTTAAGTGAAAATAAATGTGGGTTGTGTTACATTGTAAATTTTCCCCCAAATTATTTTTTTTCATTAAATTTTACATGATAAAAATTATGCTATTTTCTTATCATTTTTAAAAAATATATTTGTTGTGAAGTTCTAAATATTCTCAAAGGATTCTGGTCTGTATTTTAAAACATTAATTTGCCTCAAAACTTTCTGTTTTCCCCTGCTGGTTGCTATGATTGTTAACAACACAATCTAATTCTTTTTGAGGTTTTCTGGCCTCATTTGTTGACAGGGTTATGCACATTAGTAGTAATTTGAAGAATTCTAGTTGTAAAGAACATTGATTCATTCATAATAATATTAACAGGGGCAACATACATTTGTTTGACCTGAAGTTTCTAATGCTACCATATCTCTGGATATTTCTCTTTTTTTTCCCCCTGATACCCTTTTTTTTTACAGCAGAAAGGTTTTCAATCATTTATACAGAAAAACAAATACACTTAGTTTTCAAATTATCTAAAGTTAACCAAGAGGCGTCCAGCCATTCAGAAAGTTTTCTAAACTTTGATGTAACTTTTCTGCAACAGTATGACTGTTTCATCAGTCTACACCTGAATCCCAATATCAGCAAACACATCTCCAAAACGGTGACGATCTAAACTGAAAAGAATGAGACCTTAAAAGTTCTTTGTGGAATTCCCATTTCACTCTATGTGTACTAAATGAGTTAATTCTACAAATCGTAGCTCTGTACAACTAAGGCAGTAGGATACCATGTTAAAGTTTGTCTGTGTGCTCAGGCAGACTTAGTTTGGGAGGTAATGTTATACCATGGGAAAGGGCGCAGTGGAGATAATGGTACCACATAGTCAGAGCAACAGACGAAAAGCTAAGAGCCTGTGCTTAGTGCCTTAATGGGTGATTTCAAAGAACACTCACACTGTTTAGCAGGGAGTGAACCTCCCCCAAACCTATAAAACTCTGGTAACTGTCAGTACAGAGGTTGGGTCGGCTACATGTCTGCATTCAGCATGATACATGTTTGTAAAATCCAGCTTGCTGGGGATCTGTCTTCAGCATTAAAGAATCAATTCGAGATAGTATGAGTTCAAACAATAAGGGAAAGGGCAATCATTTATTGCTTCCAACATAAATTCTGATCAAATGCTAACCATATCAAATGGTATCAGAACAATATGTCATTTTGACTGTTACAAGCTTGAATACCTCTAAAGTGTATGTAATTACAGTGCCTCTGAAAGTATTCACTCTGCTTTGTGAGACCTCCAAATTTTATGTGGCTTTCAGGTGAGCTCAAGAATAATGCATAAAGAGATTCATGGAATGAGCTTTCATGGCTAAGCAGTTGTATCCATGCCTTACAGTGCTAAGAGCAGCATCAGCATCAGATGCGGTGCAGTAAAGCACACAAAAGCTCTCTATAGCAATGGAGGGTTTCTTTCTTTTTGTTTTTGGCAAAGACGAATCAGATGAATCTTTCTGGAATGCCAATGAAAGAGTCTGAGTTTGGCTGTGGCCATAAGAATGTCAAAGTGTCAAATGTGAACTTTGGTGGAGAGGGGGTTGTGTTATAGGATTGCTTTTCTGGAGTTGGGTTCAGTCCTTTAGTTCAAATGAAAGCAGCTTTCATTCCTGTAGGAAAACAAGATCTTTTTGGACAACTCCATGCTCCCAAATTTGTGGGGACAGTTTGCAAAGGCCCCTTTTGACTCTGAATCAGTGCACAAAGTAAGGCCCACAAAGACATGAGTGAGCTAATATAGGGTGGAAGACCTTGACTTGCCTACATATGATTCCAAAGTCAATCCAACAAACACAGTTGGGATGAATTGACATAGAGACTGTGAGTCAGGCCCTCACCTCCCACCATCAGTCATTCACATCTGACCTCACAAAGGTGCTTCTGGAAGAATGGGAAAAACTTTTCACAAAGTCTTAAACTTTGCGGAAAGTCTTTCCAGAAGACCACCCTCTTTTGAGCTACAAAGGATGGGCCAGCATCCTATTAAAGATCATCATTGGCAATAAAATATATTTACTTTACCCACAAATGCACATGTTTAATGTAGCCAGTTGTTAGACACTGTCTAACCAAAGTCCTGCTATCAGAGATGCTATCAGAGATTATATAATACCCACAGTTCAGGTTGTGTGTTAAGACAGACAGTTAACATATTCAAGTGATAAAGTGTTTTTAGTTTCTCTACTGCAACCGCAAAATGAAGAGAAAGGCCAGTGTGAAGAATATGTTGGCTCACATAAATTCTTGAGATAAGTAAAATGTACTTCAAAGCTTTCCTGTTGGGTTGGGGAGGGAAACACAATTAACAAATGTGCATGAATGAATGGCAAACAGGTTTAATAAGACAGACAGAGTGACGCTGACAGGGAGACCTGTGGCGTCTTCACATTGTGACTCACAGAATAAGAACCCTGTTTAAAGGCACGATAACAAGGGGTTTTTCTTTTTCTTTTTTCTTTTTAGTCTACTGAGCGGGAGGAAGGGTGGCAGAAAGGCAAAGAAAGAATCCTAATGATGAAGATTTGCGCTTCCAGTGTGCGTTCAACTCTGCATTGTAGAAAACCAAAATGTAAAATATTAAAATCACAGGGAGCAAAAAACGAAATGTTTCCACAGAGAATGATGCAAAGGCTGAGGAAGAAAAGGTTGCAGAGATCAAGAAGAAGATGGACCTGAAGCGGGAGGATCGGGTTTATAGTGATGCTCTGTTTGTGACGGCTGTCTGCTGGATGAAAACAGAGCCTCTTTAACTCCTCACGGGTTAATGGAACTTTTATGAGTTTGTTCTGCAATCATGTAACCCCTGGCGTCTCCTTTCCTCTGTTTCTTTCTCTTCGTCCATGCCTTTCATTCTGTCTTTCTTTTTTCTTTTTTTTTCCCACCCTCTATCTCGGGGCAGATCAGAGGTGAGCCGCTCATGTGTTTCTGTAAACACACTTCTTTCTCTCTCCGCACCAACTTTATGAGGACAGAACCAGTTTTAGTTGAACGCTCTCGTTTGGATGACTCACTGCTTTGCCAAAGTTTACATTAGACTTGTTTAGGCAATGGTTAGAGCAGCTTAATGACTACTAGTTAGGAGGACAAGTAGTTGTCCAGGCATTAACTTCTGCGGTGTGGGAAATTATTGACCAATTTTTCTCCTCAGGGTGGCAATGAGAATTTAATTGTACATAAAAACTGAAACACATTTGCTTTACAACAGGAACCACATTAAAAACCTCAGGCACCAGCCCCTCTATGAGTCATTCCAAGACAAAAATAAAGGAAACACGCCCCTCCAACCAAGATGCATGCAGCTGACAGCACAAGGTGCATTGGACACGGAGGGGGGGGGTATCTGTAGGTGCAGATAGAGTGGATTGATGGAGATTGGTCCAGAGAGGCGATGCGAACCCGATCGGGTGTCCCGTCATAAAGCACGGCTGAGGAATGGACGATCGGCTGGCCAGACGCAACTTTTAATGCTCGGCCATGACTCAGTGGTGACCGTCAGTAATGAGTTTTATTCGCTTCCATCATTTGAGTGTCGATTGTGATCATGGGGCCATCTGAGAGGAGTGATTGACGAGTTACAGCCAGTGATGTGAGGTGGGAGTGGGGAGTGAAGGAGAGCAGCAGGGAGTATTACGACCCCTTGACTGGAATCAGCCTTGTACTTAGTGGCTCAAGCAGAAATTCAAGGGTGAAAAAGTTATGGAAAAACCTCATGCAAAATATTCACTCACCTTCAACCTTTCCACAACCTTCAATGTATTTTCTTGGATTTTATGTGAAAGACCAAAGCAAAATAGTGTATAATTGCAAATGCAAGAGAGGTTTCCAAATATTTACTGAGGAAATATATGGAAAGTGTGACATGTATGTGTATAAAGTTTCTTTACTCTAGTATCTCCCAAATAAAATCCAGAGGAAACTTAAAGTCAGCAAGTTAGTTGTGTCAACCGGTGGTTAATTTAAGATTGATATAAATACATAATAATACTATCATTGCACGTGTTACCCAGAACACAACATGGTGAGAGATGCTGGTGGGTGAATGTTTTGCTTCAGAGAAACATGGGAGCTTGTTATAACTGAGAGGGTTAATAGATCTCAATAATGCTGGAATATTACCTGCTTAGAGGCAACAAGTTGAAGTTCGGCATCCACCAGGACAGCTTAGAACTGTCAACTTCAATCGTCAAGCAACAGAGACCTGCAAACTTTAGTTGTGTCTCTGCTCAACACATGTAAATTTTAAAAAATTTCTGCGTTATTAGTGGGACTCTGTAGAACTTGACTGAGTGTCAAAGAATTAATTCAGCCACTTGACTCATGTGTGTTTTTCCAGAAAAACATGTAAAAGTTTCAGCCTACTTGTGAGGACTGGAGTTTGACTCCTTGATTAACGATGAAGCATATTTGTTCTACATAATGAAGCACTCAACAACAAAACCCTAATCTGATTGAGAATGGTAAATAAACTGAATTTATTTGGCATTCATAAATGCTAAGTAAATGCTAAATAAAACGCTAAGACCCCATTCCTCCGATTGCTCAGACTTTCATACACCAACACACATATCACTAGGCAACTTGAGGTTTAGTGCCTTGCCCAGGGGCACACTGACGTGTTGCAGGAGTAAGTTGGAATTACACCCAGAACTTTTAGTTTGCAAGGCAACCACTCTACGCAATGAGCTCCAGTTCGTAGGACTTTAAAACTGACCATCTCCATCCAATCTGAATGAGTGTGAGTCATGTGGGAAGAAGAGTGGACAATAAAATTCAGTTTCTAGACATACGAAGCTGGTAGAGAAACGCTCCAAAAGACTTTCAGCTATAATTCCAGCAAAAGGTGATTCCACAAAGCTTATTATCAGGGAGGCTGAAGGCACAAGTGCACATCATACACTTTCAAGTTTATATGTAAAAAAATATATAAAATCGTTAGCCGTATCTACTTTTCTTTCTGCTTGAATTTGTTTTTTGAAAAGCAGTCTCTGGTTCAATTAACATAAATCTTACAAAATCTCTTTTCTTCGCAGTTTATTTTTTGCTTCATTTTGAGTTTCAGTCACAAGCTAACAAAAAAAGAAAAGAAAGAAAACCGACAACAAATAGAAAATAATCAGACATATATATTATTTTCTCCAACATTTTTAGGTGTAGCAGCTCTTCAGAGATACATGGCCAAAAGCAGGCAATTTTAAGATGATAATCGATATTGATCCCATTTATGGAGTGAGTGTGAGGCACCACGAAAGGGAAGGGGATGGGATCAATGAGATTTAGAGCTTCGACGGATGGATGTCTCCTAGTGTGTAGGTTCTGTTAGAAGTGACAAGGCCAGAAGGATTGCACGGTCCAGGCTTCAAATCTCTCTAAGCATCTCTTTATTTTTCAATTTTTCAACACACTACAACACCATAATGACCATGCATGGGTGAAAAAAAACATGCATTTCTATGGGTGCAGGGTGGATGCAGAGATGGCACATTTTTCACCCCATGTTGGTATTGATTTGGAGGCAATGCGGTAATCTACAGGGCAATTACATTACAGACATGACATACACACTACTTCTAGTTTTTATGAACCAGGGACATTTATTGCAAATTCTGGAAGTCCCCCCCAACCCCCCAAGTAAAATTGCAAAGGTACAGCGCCTTCTATCAATATTTTTAGCTCTTGAGTTTTTTCACCTCTTGTCAGAACTCTGTGTTGTATCAGGATTTTATGTGATGGATCAACACAAAGTAGCTGGTAACTGGGAAATGTAAGGAGATGTGTTATTAAATAAAAATCCTGTCCCTGCCCCAACACTGTAAGTCAATGTTTGATCGAATCAGTTTTTTAGCAGTTAGCAGTAGCAAACCTTTCTGTGTAGGCTATGTCTCTACTGGCTTTCCACATCTAGAGAGACCAAAATATCTGATTATTGAACTGAAATGAAGTCTGGATTTTGACTAGGCCATTCACATTTCCCCACTGAAGTGGGCAAATGTGAAAGCTAGCAGGTTGCACTAGATCTTTAGAAGGGTATCACAGTAAAAGGGGCTAAAATCAACTGCATGCCACACTTTTCAGAGAACTTTTCAGAGTTCTTTTCAAAGTATTTTTAGGTAAACCTTTTGAAAACTAGGTGTTATCTTTCTGGTTCTCTACACATTTTCTTTTGCTGCACAGCAAAATGTAAAAACATTCAAGGAGTGTAAACACTTCACCGAGGATTATACATGCTCTTTTAGAAAACTTAAGAATCACTATCCCAACTGGTCATGCTTACCTCTGACAGCAGAAGGGCATTTACTCCCATAATAAAGGCTGTCCTCGCTGTATTTACCTGCTTAGCACAGTCCACTGCTCTGGGACCGCAGTGACCTGTCTGCCCGAGTGCATTTGTGAATGTTGTTGAAGGGGACGTAATGGTGACTTAGTACCTGGACACGTCAAGGATATGTAGATATGTTGATACAGCATCTGAATCGGCAGTGAATGCAAATTTACTTGGCTCTCAGAGCAGTGGAGGAAGGGATGCGCTCTGGGTGAGTATTTGTGTCCAGCATGAGAGACAGAGAAAGATGAGGATTCAGCTGTGTGGGTGAGTGTGTTGGATTAGAGGTGACAGCCAAGACTGAAGAATCCCATCATTCCATGTCCAGGGAACTCACTACCCAGGCACTGACATGGTCCTCTGGGGCAGAGTCATAGGAGGAGGCCAGTTACGCTCTGTCAGGGGGTCTTATGACCTGATGGATGTGCTGCTGTGGGGCGCAGAGACTACCCCGAATATTTTTCTCTCTCTCACACTCAAACTGATGTCCAAGAAGAGAGAGGTGTCCTAACTTTCATAGCTGGAGGATGCAGAACTCCTGCAGCTGTCTACTTGTCTTACTGATTTTTGCATTGCAACAACTGCACACAGTCCAAACTCCAGAAATACCAGATCGCCCGCAGATATGGGTTTGCAGAATCCTGTCATTGAACCAAAAATCCCAGAAGTTGCAACTTTGGTTAGGATGACATAATGACTATCCATCAAGTCAGCCAGCCAACCGTTCCTCTCCCTCCTGACGCTCGCAGCCAATCAGCCTCTGCTAAATTTGAGAGCTAATTTGTCACAGTCTGCAGTGTCCCTCCCATTTCTGACTCTCCCTGAAGTGACTGTCATTGTCATTGAGATTCTCTAAGGATGGTTTTATCATTCCTGCTTAGTACTGCGCTGGGACTTCAAAGACACATTCACACACAAATACATACACATACAGGCCTCCCTCCCATCACACCAACCACACTGAAAGAGCATTTAATTTTGCTCCTCTTTTTTTTCCCTTTGTATCACTAACACACATAGTCAATGTCTGTGTTTGTGCTTATGTGCGCTGCTTCCCTCCACTCTCCTCTAAACGAACCAATTATGGGTGTTTATGTAGCTTTAATGTGTGTAAGTGTCAGGAGAGAAACATTGCACTGCTCACCACCTAATCAATGAGGCCTTGCGCACTACTCCGCCAGTCGCTTTTCTCCCGTCTCCTCCATCCTCTATTGCATCACCCCCCTCCCTTTCAGTACCCCTCAATTTCTTTCTATTTTGCCTGGTCCAGACTTTTCACTCTGCTCCCTTCTCTGCTCAATTAGTAGAAGATGAGAATGAAATATCAGGCCAATTGGCCATAAAGAAAGCTTTAAATGGAACAACACGAGGCCATCAAAAAGTTGGAGTGCATCAAGCAAGTGTTGTAAGTCACACAATCTGTATTTTTTTTTTTTATGTTTTAATGACTTCCAATGTTTTTGATTGACTTTTAAGACATTGATGTAGTCAACTATTAGAAAACTCTGGTAAAATGTGTGGCATGAATAAGTCCTGCATTGATTTGATCAAATCTTCTGGACTATTGCGCTTCGGAAAGATCCACTGATGACCCACTGTCAGGTTTGCGGCAGATGTCACAATATTTTTATGTAGATAGTTATAAGATTTTAAAGAATTCATCATGCCATGACAAAAATCCTTTACTTTTCCACATATCCATTCTTTACTTCTAACCAAACCCATCTGGGTTGTTTGTAGCTGAAAAGCTTAACCTTATTAGCATCTTACTAAAGCAGGTTTCCACTCAAAGTCACTGTAGATTTGCATAAGCTCATGATATGATAGAAAATACTTTTTTCTCTGCATAAGTCTCAAATAACAAGTTGGTATGTAGATAGCACTATACATGGTCGCAAGATAAACTGGGGTCCTAATCCAGTCATGTTTGCTATTGTTCCAGTTCTTTCTCAGACATCGGCCTTACTCCAATGCCAGAGTTTCCTCTGATTTTTAACTTCAAACACTAGTGATGAGAGTTTGTGCTGCTTCATATTTATGCCTTAGGGAAACAAAAAGTGCTAAATGAATAAATGATCGTGAAGAAAAACTCTTGTGATGGTTGACAACTTAAAAATATGAAGAAAACTAAAAAAAATGCTTTCAGTTAGATTTTACAAGGTTTATGTTGTGTTTTTTTTTTACTATAAATAATAAATTATTAATGCAGGGTTTTTTTTACATTTAATTAGTAGATGAATAAGCCTTTATCAAGCAGTTCTGATAAGAGAGAAAGGGACGTCTGAGTTACTCTCTGGTTCACTGCTGAAACTATTCACACACTATCAGACTAGACACACTATTTGTTTAAGGTGTTGCTTATACAAAAAGAAAAATATTATTATCATTAGTATTATTTTTACAGCTTAAAAAAATTGTTGGGAATCTATAGCTAATTGTTCTTCACAACACTATTTGAGAACCTCGAAAAGGCTCCTCTTAGCATCCCCTCCCCTTTTACTCAGGTCTAAAGCTGCAACTGGATCAGGTATTAGCATCTAGCTTTTCTGTCACATGGCGACAGAGATGAATGAAGCACAGTAGGATCTGGGCCTCCCGTGGGTGCTTAGGGCCCACCATGGAGGGTCTGATGGTAATGGTGGGGTCTGAGCCCCGTTACCGACACTGGTGATCATTTACTGAGCCCGGGCCTCTGTGGGAACCATGGTGATGGATTCTGATGAGGATGATGATTATTCTTCCAATAAGATGAATTAATGCAACGAGGAGCAACTGAGCATGTGCGGTATGATGAATGGAGCAGGCAGGCTGCCGTTAGTCACTGACGATAGTAGGTGTGTGGGGGGTAATGTGAGAAAGGGAAAATCTTGTGGATGGAACCAGAAATAAGGAGAAGAAGAAAATAACAACAAAAGAAAAAGAAAAAGGATGGACGGACAGATGGATGGATTGTAAATGATGTTGTATTTTTGTTTTCTTATATTGCTGAAAGGCTAGCTGTAAGCTAATATAGCGCCTTAACAAACTCATCATACCACTTTACCCTCTTCACAATAGGTTAGAACGGAAAACTTCAAATTATTTTATTTGAACTTTGCATGATAGAGCAACACAAATCTATGAGTACATTTTACAAATAGAAGGGAAAAGACACATGGCTATTTATATTTTATACTTCTTTCTATTTTATTTTTTTTACCACATTGCAGCCAGAGATTCTACTTTTAATTAAAATACAACAGGTAACGAGTCACGTTTTTTTATTTCAACATATACTGTATCTCGTGTGCAATGACAAGTGAAATCTTTGAGGCAGTTTGCCTCAATCTAGACATTTTGTGGGATGCCTTTGTCAGACTCTACAAACTTGAGGTCTCGTGTTTTGTTTATAGGCTCATATCCAGCATTACCTACCTGCGTCATCGGCCCAGCATGCATTGCTCAGGTGTGCGATCACCTCAAGTGATGGGGACCTATTTTTCTCAGAATGGGTCTCAGTTGTGAAGAAAGTTTGTGAAAGTTAAAATGTACTGTTGCTCCAGAAGCTTCTTCAGGTAGTGAAAATCTATGTTGTCCATTACAGCAAAGGGTTGGTCTTCCAGGTAATACCTTCATCAGTGGTTCTGTAATCCCTTTTGCCTTATCTCTCTCTTGGAAACTTATCTCCTCTCTTTCACGAGTCCTTTGAAGTGTGTTGCTTCACCTTACTAACTTTCCGAGTTAGAAAGGTAAACTCGTATCCTAATTATATTGGTGGCAGTGACTGTAACTCTTTCGCGACTTGTTCGAGTTAACCGAACTGCTTCCATTTTCTATTTTCCACCAACACAAATTAACTTGTTCAATCACAACATTTTATTTGCAAATGTATTAGCTGTAGCTGACATCAAACCATGTCCAGCAGACAACATAGAACATAGATTTAAGTGGTGTGCTGCTGATACTTTCGTTCTGAAAATGGATTTAAAGTCATGTAAAATTCAATAGTTTTATTAATAACTCGAGTCATAAAAGCCTTTTTAATCTGTTTAGTTCAGTCAACTAAAAAGACAAGAGAAAACAAAGGTCAAGAACTGTCCCAGAAGACTTCACACTTCATCCAAACAGATTACCATCTTCCTTTTTACCAGAACTAAACAAACCCGTCACGATCAGGAAGACATAATGGACCAGAATTCACCTAGAAAGCAACTTACACCAAACACATGCAGTCCATACATTTTCAAAAGGCCAACTGGCAAAGACAGCAGCTCCTCTACCATTTTGCTTTATGCTCTGCTAACTTACCTCCAGTAGATGAGTGAGATCTGACACCTAAACATCTGTATGTAACAACAATCTTTCAAAAGACTAATCGGATCACATGAGTAAGCTTAGTATCTCTCTATTTCCTAAAGGAAAAAGGCAGAAAAGATCTGTAGATTATGGCACAAAAAGAATGAGTGAAAAGACTATTCTAGACAAGCGAATAGCTTGTGTTCAGACATGAGCTGATCATCCACTCATTTAGCTATCAACGAGTGAAACTGACCACATAAATGTTGGTGAATGATGATTTGTCAAATTTCCTGCAACATTTTTATGAACACATTATCCTGTACCAGCAGGTTTTAATATTTCCACATTCTGAGTCCTCCTCAGTGGCAGCTTAGAGCTTAAGTCTGCCTCAAGTTTGAGAGCTGCTGCTGTGATAAATAGCCGAGCGAGCAGCGTTCATAATTCCCCCATTACAACTGCTGGTGTATTCCTTCGTCTGTTTAACGACTTGCTCTTAAAGGAAGTAAGAGTGGGGAGGTCATGGGGGCAGGGAGAGAAGCGAGGCTCCTCTTAGCACCCCGTGATTCATATCAAGCGCACTTTAAGTGGTGTGCGGCTAAATTAGTGGCTGCAATCTAGCAGGTATTATAGCTCACGCAGCGATGTGTAACGAGCCGCTGTCTCACTGGGTTGTAATGTGGCCTTGATGTCTTTAGCATGAACCCACCAATAATATTCAGCCCATTTAGCCCTTTAGCTCATATCCACACCCACAGCGTCGGCACATCAACGCAACACCCACACGTCTTCTTCCTGTTTTGTAGACATCATTCCCCTGTCCTGAGTCACTGACTCCGCCAAGGTTCATTAGTGAAGATAATTTCATTTTAGACAGGAGAGTCAGCACCAAACCTGTCATGTTGACAGTGAGGCAACAACAGCTAAATATGTCTGTAAAGTCCTTATTAGTATTTTACTGGGGGAGGGGGGTAGTAGTTGTGTAGCAGAGTTACAACAGTTCTATGAAAAACGACTTACATCCCTTAAACATTTCCACATTTTCACACTTTAAATTCACAGTAGAAAGTCAGTGACATATGTATTTGTGTTATACTTTGCTCTGATACCTCCAAATAAAATCCAGTGCAAACAATTGCCTAAAGAAGACGTAAAAGTGTTGGTCTGTCTGTGTTTAATTTGATCTTAGTATAGATACAACTGTTCTGTGAAGACCCCAGAGGTTAGTTAATAAATAGGATCATGAAGATCCAACAAAGAGAAAAGAGAGTGCGGTTAGAAAACAATATCCCAAGCTTTGGACATCTCATAAAGCACTGTTCAGTCTGCCGGCTGAAAATGGAAAAAGTATGACACAAATGGAAATCTAGTGGCTGCTCCATAGCCCCTTAAGTGGGACTGCAACTCCGGAGGAGGTGCAGAGATTCACAGCTCAGTTTGGGATGTCTGCTGACAGGAAAATGGTTCATTCTGCACTCCATATGTCGGACTTTCACAGAGGAGATGCATTGAAAGAAGTCGCAAGATGTAGAGAAGGGCCCTCTGATCAGATGAGGTAAATATATACTTTTTCCCAATTGCAAATTGCAAATTGTAATCTTCAGTTTACTATATCAGGAGGAGCTAACACCATCAACAATCAACCAATCAATCAGATATAATGCATAGCACACTTCAGCAACACAGCAGTGCAAAGTGCTTTACATTATGAAAATATTATAAACACATTTTATTGTCAACAGGTGTGAAACCCAATAACAGATATTATATTTTGTCAAGTGTCATCATTGAAATCATTAAAACACATCAAATACATTGATCAGTGTTCAATTTATTACGGTGCAAAAGCAACTCTAAGCAGGTGGGTTCTGATTTAAAAGAGCTCAGTGTTTCAGCTGTTTTGCACTTTTCTGGAAGTTTGTTCCAAATGTAAGAGGAGCTAATGCGAAACAAAAACAAATCAGTAGACAATGAATGGATGCTTAAGGTGACAATGGAGCATCTTTAAGTCTTTGTAGCACACCATTCTGAGATACTTGAGAAAAGGTTTTAATTCTGATGCTTACTGTAAACATCTTGAGTTGGACCCTGGAGCTCTTTGCAGCATACACCTTCACTTCCGGTAGCATTTCAAAGCAGCAGCAGCACCAAAAACAACAGCTGTGGTCCTCCAATTTTTTATTTCCTCTTGTCATTTCTGCATTGCCTTTTATTTTAAGTGAATGTTACTCATTGTTCAAAAATTACTGTTTGGGCTGGATGCAGCTAGGACTGTATGTAGTACATAGCTTATGCCATGTAACTAGGACACATTGCAGCTTAAGCAACACGGTGACGTCCAGATGATATTTCATTTGAATTAAAACAAACTAAACAACCTAACGTTGATTGTTATAACTAATCGTGCACCCCTTTTAGTAATCTGTGGTAATGCTCATTAAATGCTTGTCAAAGTTAAATGTTGTTTGGACAAACTAGGTGTTGATATAAACAATCATACAAAGTAGCCTAACTTGGATTTTACAAGCCGAACTTGAGATTATAATTTTTCTCAAAGTTGATGAACAAAATGAAGTGTAAGACCAGAGTTAATGCAATGTCACAGACCCGTAGGCTGTCCCTAAAAATCCCGTTTCATTTTTGTAAGCTCTGAATGAACGGTCTTATGGTAAATCACAGCTTTGGCATTGAGAATTACTGAAAGAATAGAAGAACACATTAAACCTGAAAAAGAATGGGTCAAAGGCTCCATTGGAAGGCCTTGGCATCATTGGACACTTGAGTTTGCCACTTCTAAATTTAGGCTCATTTAGTATGCAAATCATTTTTCGTTATCAATATCTCCAATAAATATTAACCACACTTTTGATCCAAAAATAGATGAACAGGTCATCCCCTAAAATGACACGAGATTGGTGTTGTATCCTAGTGTCGACACAGTCACTGTGGTGCGTCTGGAGTCCCACCGCTGGCTGCCAGGCTAAGAGGGTGAGGCTCGGCTGGCTTGGGACTCGGTCTGTCTCTAGCATCCCATTCAGACGTCAGCAGAGACCGGCTTCACCACTTCTCCTTTACAGTCTGCTTTCATGTGTCCTTTAATGAGGAAACCGCCGGCTCAGCAGCTTGCTATAAAACACAGGCAAATTAAAAGACCCAAATATGAATCAACTACACAACCTAATTCAGCAGGCCCAGCCAGAGGCGTAACTCCACTTTAGAAAAACCAAAGGCTATTGTTTGTAAAGGCCAAGATGGCAAAAAAAAATGCCTGAAAAGTGACATCAGGTAAAAGCGATCAGACAGGAAGGCTAAGTCTACATGAGTTTACATGAGTAATTCCCCTTCATTAGAGACAGCAAAACCATAATTTTCAAAGAACACAGCTGAGGCAAGTGCATAACTTCCCAAAGAACAATAACAGAGTGAGTCATGAGCCCACAACACGACTCTTGCCACCAACGGTTCGCCACAGTCTGCTAACGCTGCGACTGCCACTTTAGACAACAGCAGCTCCATAAAATGTCGAAGACGCACTCGACATCAGAAAAAAGTGTGTAAAATAAAACAAAACCACATTTGTTTTTTCCCCTCTCATTTCATTGTAATGATGGAAATAAGGGCATCATTCTGAGATTAGTGCTGCCATTTCTCCTTGGCTGACATTAAGCTTTATGTGCATGCCTGCTGAAGAGTTTTGGAGTAAAAATGAATAACAGAAACCCACTGAGGAGACAGATGTCAGTGCCATCTGCTGCAAATTTAAGGTGCATGATGCTGGGGTAAAATACATACACCGATATACATTCATCAGTAATGCATAACATTATGACCAAATAAGTTGTTGGTCCTCGTTATCTAGACAAAGCAGCCCTGACCTACCAGGTTCTGGACTCCACAAGGCCCCAGATGGTGTGGTACTGCATATGGCATGAATATGTTATCTATAAGTTTTGTAACTCTGACGATGTACAAGATATGGCCCCCATGGATCAGACTTTTTTTTTGGCCAGTACGGCCTACAGATGAGTGGGTCTCAGATCTGGGTAGTTTGGGAGTCAAATCTAAACCAGAAAGTCAATGCTGTGTTTCTCAGACTACTGTATTCTTGAGCCATTTTTGTTTTGTTCCAAGGTGCATTGCTAAAAGTAGCACTAGTAGTTGCTTTTCTGTTGGAATGGACCACATGAGCCAGCCTCTGTGAACCATGAGCAGTTGTCAAACCATCGCAACGCGGCCCTCATCAAATTCACTCAAATCCTAATGCCAGCACTTTTTTTTTTTTTTTTTGCTGTTTCTTCTTGGGGAACACTATGTTTGAATATTGCCAAACAGTCATATTCAACAATTTAGAATACGTGTTCTGATAAGATTTGTTTGTTGGGTATTAAAAAAAGGCTCAGAATGAAAACGGTTTCATTTTGTTTGGTGTGATGTAATATTCTAATCATAGATGTTTATTCTTTAGCTACAAGTTTTAGGAATGTAGAAAATAAACACTTCAAATAAATTCTCCCAGTGTAACTGTTGTCTGTTTTGGTCTTTGTTGTTCTCCTTTTTGTAAAGTTAAATATGTGATTATCATTCATTCCCAAAAGACAATATTTTTTATGTCAAAAGTGTGACAATAATTTCTAACCTTCAAAATAAGTCTTATGATAACGATATGTGATATGTTTAATAGAGGTCACAAAAATACTTTAAATACACAAAAAACATGCTACAATAAAATCAAATACACAAAATATCTTTATTTTTCTGTTGCAGTGTGACTTTGTTTCACAGATTAAAGACAAACTGTAGAAAGTACCGTAGAATAATTTTTTTGCTAAAAAAAAAAGTAACAGTCTATACTTCAATGCTGCACAACACTGTGAAATATAAATTATGTACAAATTCTCACAGCACGAAGAAACAGTTCCTCACGGACAATTTACACAGTTGAATCGGACAAAATGGGATAGGCAGAGTGAAGATACGCTGGGCTTAAGAAAGTGATAGGTAGTGAAACAAAGTTTAAAATTTTGACATCATTGGTCACAAAATAATACTCTGATGGCTCAATGAGCAGATGTAGACAGCGAAGTAAAGAATTAAGTTCAGAGAGATTCTGTGGCAGTATCAAAGGGGCCCTGAAATGTTGCACTGCAACAAACACAGCACAAACAAGATTTCTCACAGCATAGTTGAAAATGAACTAAAACAACTCTAAATGTAGTGTATTCATAATTCAAAACATATATATAAATGTAGGTAGGTATTAAATTAAATTTTCTTTCATAATATGAAGAAATGTGATTGAACGTCAGTAAACTTCGAGCCTCAAGTTTGGGCAACTTTGGTATAACATGGGTAATAGAGTCATAACCTCTGCAGTCGGTTGTAATTTCTTCAACTTCATTTGTATTAGTAGCAGTATGGTTATTTTTTTCTTTTTCTGTCCACATTATTGCAGGGTCGGGGTTAGGTCATACAGGTAACAGACATTTAGCACAACTCTGACAGAAACATGCTGGAGCTTCACCGCTGATTCATTTCCACTCTTTAACCATCCAGGAAATGGTACGCAAGTTGCATGTAAATCTGCAGCTACCCTACACTGCGTTTTAGTAAAGCTCAACCAAGAGTTTATATTTTTTGGGGGGCAGACATTTTTAAATAAATCTTAGCATCTTTTCAGGTACAGGAGAGGGAGTTGACAACAAGCAGAGAGGTGTCAAGACAGAGCATTTTGGCCTCTTTTTAGTCTCTCCTGAGAATACTGGGATAAGGGACACTCGGGTGTGTAGTTCTGAGGTCTGAGTAACAGTCCATCATAGCTGTGTTGTCAGCTATGCTCCGCCTCCATTCACTGTGCTTCCTCCTCACGCAGAAACTGGAAGACGGATGAAAAGTCCTTGTTGGCGTAGCCGCGAGAGCACATGACTCTGTAGATCTGGTGGGCAAGGGAACCCAGAGGGATGGGTGTCCTTGTGTTGGTGGCAGTGTTCTGGGCTAAGCCAAGATCCTGTACATTTGAAAAGTAAAACAGAGTCAGAAAGATTACTGATAATGGCTGTAAAGGAGATACAAGATTTACATAATTATAAGAAGTGCCACAATAAAACAATCAGAATTGCCATTATTTAATCACGAGTAAAGCATTTATAAAATCTTTGTATCGTTCGTACAACAGTTGGGTGGAGTAAAATATTAATGTAAGAAATGACCCAAGGGAAGTTTGTAGTGTCAATTAAAGTGGCACCAACAGGTATCTTTGAGGAACACCCAAAACTATCTTTAGCTCCTGAAGAATAAAATTCTTCCATTTTAGCAGAAAAAGGACCTTGGAGATAAATACGAAGTAGACCACTGAACGAAAACATGAAATATTAATGGAGTTTACTATATAAATAAAGAAAAGAGATAAAATGTGGAATAGTGATGTTGACTGGAGACCTATAGTGAGTAAAAGGCCTGCTGCCATGACAAGCCTGTTCAGCAACACTTTAGTTCAAGCTAAACTCAACAAGTCCAGTACAACAAAAATGTTAAACTTTTTCAATGCTGCTCAAGCTTTTAATTTCAACTTTTTCCTTTTTTTAAAACAATAAATCAATTTGTTCTTAAAGGCTCAAAAAAAGTTAAAAAAGACAGATGATGCATATCTAGAAATAATAATTTGATGCAACTGTAACAAAGAATTGGGAAACAAAATCTCACACAACAAAGACAGGAAATACCTTGGCCATCAGAGTAGTCCCAAAACCACCTTGGTAGTTGTTGGCTGAGGGGACACCCTCCATTACTCCAGGGACGGGGTTGTATGTGTCACTGGACCAGCAGCGACCCGATGACATGTTAAGGATCTTTGCAAGCAGCTTGGGGTCCAAACCCAATCTAAAACAGGATGGACCAAACAGAAGTCATTATCCTCTTTAGAGTTTAAATTCCTTGACTCATAAATTAAAAGGAATAGTTTGAAAAAGATAATACATTTTTCATAACATACAAGTATATTATCACATATTTCTTTTAACCTATTGCCAACTTGGTATGAGTTAAAATAGAAACGCTAAAACAGAAGATTGGAGTAGTGATTATTTAGAGAAGACGAGCTTTAGCCAAAGGGATCATTTTCAAGGCTGTGAGAAGCAAAGCGAGTAAAAATTTGTCTTCTGGTGATTCCAGTGACCTCAGTTGAACCTTAAGACAGGCACTGACAATTCCTCAGTGTTAATAGCTGAAGCCTTTGTAATGCTGGCTAATGCAGTATTGATGTCCACCAATGAAACTATCCTTCATCAACACTTTATTTTTCCAAGAAAGAGGAGGAGAAGCGGTAAAGCAGCACAGGGGAGTTGTAAACCTTGCCGTCATATCTCAAGGCAAACAGTTAGCTCCGCTGCCCAAAATGCTGCAATAGACTTCTTGGATGCATGAGGGCAAATCTCTGGGCTATGATAATGAGCGGCAAAAAGCTACCAAGAAAAAAGAAAAGAGACCAAACCTAGGAAAAGAAAGCACAGAAAAATTAAGTGCCAACCATTACAGCAGCAAGGGTGTAACCGTAGCGCCCGTTTCGGGCATTCAGTGTGCCAGTGGAGTGCAGCTTTTGCAAATTACTGATTTAAAGGCCACTGTAAAGTTGGCCACATCAAGTCCTAGCTGTTTTAGTTTATTGTTACTTACAGGCCTGTAACTCCATTCTGCTCTCAATATGACGATTAAACCATCATAGGTCCTTAAAGCCAAGCAGCCCTCCCTCCCTTTTTCCACCTGGCTTTCATTCTGCCATTACAACCACAGTTTTATTATCTGTCTAGTAACTAATTAAGAAAAGGGATTGGAGTTAGTCTCTCTGTCTCTCTATTCCCCCTTCATTGCTTATGTTTTCTCCCAGACACTCTAATTTTTATTTTTATTAACCACTACTTTTGGAAATGTGGCATCAGTGACTGTGATGTAAAAAGCAATCTCACTCAGCCTTTTTACTACACGCCTTAACGGATGCCTCGCCGTTTCTGCTTCTCCTCTGCTCTTCCTTCCCCCCTCTCCATCCCAGTTGACACCTTCCCGTCTATGGACTCTTGGGGACATATGTTTGACATCCAAGTCTCCCCCCTCTGCTCAGCTTTCCACTTATACACTCACTCACACACGCCCACACGCACGCACGCACGCACACGAGCAAACAGGCAGCCCCTCCCTGCGTTCTGGGTCAGCAGCTGAAAAGGTTACTGGCTGAGCTACAATAAAGCGGGTCCGAGCGCACGGATCGTTTGTTATGGCGACCAGAGAAGCTGACGGGGAGCTGTTGTCCTCTGTTAACGATAAATCAATGATGTTCCCCTCTTGTTCACATACGCACACACACCCACACACTCAGCTGTGGTTATTAGCCGACGCTGTGGTGTTGCTCTTCGCCTGTGGTAATTTGCGTGGAGAAGAGGACATGTCACGCTTTAACAAGATCGACATGGATAAACAGACGCGAACGTGTTGCCTTGTAATGTTGCTGCAGATTAAAATAAGGAGATAGAGCTACAGATGGAAATAAGAGGGGAGGGTGTTTATGGGTTTCTGAGCTGGGAGCGCTGGCAGGTGGAGTTCATTTGCAGCAGTGATATTAAGTGTCTGTTTCATCATGATTAGCTTCTCGTCCTCGTTCGGTGCCACACGAGAGGAAGCCTGGCCCGTTCCCCATTTATTATTTCATTAAAGAGCTAACGAGCACCAACACACAGACAAACGTTTACTATCCCACTTATGGAGACAATAAGCGTGTTTATTGCTGATGTTTAATCTTTATCGCAACATATGCTCACCATCTCTCAGTAGCTCACTGGAGAAGAGATGTGAGATGTATTTGTACTTGTGTTCTCTCAAATAGAGATGTTTATGAGCTTTGGTTTCTTTTATATACAAATGAGGCTTTTGCATCAAACACTTTGTAGATGTATGTCTCTATGCTAAAATGACACTGTCGCTCAATTAGATTAACATTTATAACTTCTTAAAGTGTCGTGAAAAAATATTCATATCCTGTCAAGATCAAATTGTACAAGGTGCATTGTTTATTTTAATGATATTTTATAAAATAGACCATCACAATGTAGGTAAACATTGCAGTCTGGTAGGAAAATTAAACAATTATTTTTTTTGCTTTACTGTAAGTAAGTCAAATATGAATGGAGTGATATGCCAAATGTGATAAAAATAATAAGAAAAGAAGAAACAAATGCAAAACAACATGGTTGCCATGTTGGTTTGGGAATATGTGTGTTCATAGTTGTCATGCGCTGCCACTCCTTGGACTATGTGCACATTATGCTCTGCTGGAGACAGCGAGAGCTTCCATTTGAGTTTAACAAATTAACTCTATGAAAAGAACTGTGTGTGTGAGTGTGTTTCATGTGCATTTTTTAGCATGAGTAAGTAAGAAGACGCACACAAATGCCTATTAGGAAATGGCTGCTCTATCAGGCCCGAGTTCAGCATGATAAAATGTTATTGCCATTGTCCTGTAAATTAGCTGTGAGCGCTCTTTCTGCCTCATGTTGGACTAAATCTGTTGTGTGCTTGAACACACATGTGCCTACGAGATCTTCTTAACTGCATAAGAGGCAGGGCTGCAATGCAGCTTGGGAGATTTGCATAGAGTGAGTTCTCTCTAAATGATGACAGACTTTGTCAAGCCCTCTAATAAAAGCCCCGGAGAAGGTGGAGTAAGAAGAGAGAGAAACAGAGGAATAGATGGCCAAACAATGGTTGTATGCTTAAACTATCAAGACCGCATGAGTCACTCTTTCATAGAAATGAAGATAATTAATTTTGTGATGGGATGGAGCAGAAAGAAATCATTTTTTTATTTACAGTAACACGAATGACATACACTGAGAGAACTTATACTTCTAGAAAATGTGTTTTGGATATAAATCAGAATCTGTGTGAGTGTGCATGTTTCCAAGACAGTGAGGCATTGTGTAAATCTGTGTTGTTCGCTTAACGCCTCCATATTTCAGAAGCTTCGAGAAGGGATTTATGTGAGGCTGCTCATGCCAATTTTCTTCCTCTGTCTCAGCGCAGATAAATCAGGCACACTAACACAGCTGCACTGTGCAAAGAGCAATTCATTTACACTCAAACGTGCAAAACTGGATCCACACACACGCCCCCCCCACACACACACATCTTTACAATTAAAAACAAACACATAAAAGGGCAATATCTACTATATATATATATATATATATATATATATATACAGTATATGGGTGATATGGACTTAGATTTTTATCACGTTATTTCATGGTACTGCTATTTTAATAATAAAAATGATAAAGATTATTTATTTCTTCTTTTTTTAAGTTAACTACGGTATATGGGCATGAATGCATAGCACAACATTCGTAGCGCCACAAGCACAAATGCTGCTCTTGAAAAACATTCCTATTTGAAATAAGTGTCTTCAGGATGCCAGATGTGTGATTTAAATCACTAGGCTGCACACTAATTGCATTAATCATATTTTTGAACTTGCGGATATTCATTGAAGCTCTCCTGAAACAAACGGTGGAGAAAATTGTAAAAATAAAATTTCCAATAACACTGTCAGTTTGCAGTTTGGCTTTTGTTGAACATCATTAATTGGAATTTATTGAGATGATGAATTGAAATTCTTATTGTGATAAGAAATGTTTAAAAATAAATTATGACATCCATCCATCCATCCATCCATCCATCCATCCATCCATCCATCCATCCATCCATCCATCCATCCAGTCAAGTGGAAAAAAGGCTTTTATTTTGAAGACTTCATATCCCATCATCCTTCAGCACCTGGTCTAGGAGACACCATCAGGATAAGGCATGAGTACTAATGGGATTTCTAGGTGCTGCTCAGTGGCGGGGGTGTTGCAGGATTCAAGCAAACGCTCCATCAGCAGATGTAAATCAGACTGCGGCTCCACCCCCTCATCCGTCTTGCTCTAACAGAGGCGGGCTGCATGGACGTGGGGAGTGGTTGACCTCTTTGCACTTCCATAAACTACACTAACACACAGACACATTTCCAAACCTGTATTGAAGTAAATTGCATTTATACTAAATGTACATGAAATGTTTATTAGGGCAATTATTTTTGATTATTTGCTCATAATCCAGGATTTAGCTGAGGAAGGCCCATCTGCATCTACCAATTTGTTTTTCTACGTACCTACTAGGCATGCTAACACCATGATCCAAGCTGTGGTATTTTTACTACAGGTTATTATATTGCAAAACACTCATAACAACCAAAGCCAAGTCTTCACAAATGTGTCCATCTGCTTTCATCTGCACAAGCCTTTCTCTGTAAAGTGAGAGTCAGGTAACACTGAATGTAGCAGGTCAGCATTTGTTTCAAGTACCTGATGCCTAGGTTCATGGTCTCTGCAGTCCCAATCATCCCGATGGATAGTAGCATATTGTTGCAGAGCTTTGCTGCCTGCAGGGTTGAGAAAGACAAAGAACTCCTAACTCATCCATAAGGCTTGCGCAACTTAAAGCACAGAGACCCTGTTTATTGAAAACATAATGAGAAATGTGAGAATATTTTAAAGTAAATTGTACATGCAGACTAAGTTTAGTCGACAGGAAACTATTTTTAAGCTCAGACACATTCACATGTGGATAATGAACAACTCCTCTATCCACAAATACCCACACTGTCAACTTCCAATACAAGTCATGTCTTCAACTCAGATTATGAGCAGTTGTCTTTACCTGTCCTGTGCCAACTTGTCCACAGTAGATGACATTAGCGCCCATGCAGGTGAATAATTCCTGTGCAGCCTTGAATTCTTCCTCCAGTCCACCAACCATGAAGGTCAGTTTAGCCATGCTGGCAGCCCCAACACCTAATCAAAGACACCACACACTTAGTTCGATGGAGTTAAACAATTTCAAAATGATGCAAACAGTGGGCATGATGATTCAAGACAATCAAGCCAAACACACATCATGTAGATTATTTCACACAGAGTTTATACCCCAATCTAAATTCCTTACTTCAACTGGTACTGGGTTAAATTGATATATTATGGATAAAGTGAAAAATGTTTCATTTCTGAAAATTATTTTCCATTTCAAATTTAGTAATTCTAAGTTAGTTTTCAAAACATTAGCAGAGGTGTTCCAGCCTTAAAAGCAATGCTTATTTTTGGTTAACTATTTTTATTTATTGTGAGACAAAAACAGCAGTAAACCTAAACTTTATCAGCTCAAGCACAGCAGCTAGGTTTGTTTAAAATTAAAAATAATAACTTACTGACGGAAAACCTAAATTAACCAGATAACATATTTTGCATACTAACATTTTGCATACTAACATTTTGCATGCAAATTTATTAATTTATGTAGAATCAAATTCAATAACATTTTTACAATATTATTGAGAACAGAAAATACTTAAATCTAAATTCACACTTTGACACCAAATAGAAACTTGGCTCGAAAAACTCAATACGACTTTTTGATTTTTGTGAATTAAGATTTGGGCAGGAAGCAAATTTAAATCCTCAAATAAGAAAATGAAATGGTAATGCTTTATTTAATGCCACCTTTGTACTTTTTTGGATGCACATGTGACACTCGCGATGAAACAGACGTGTTAAGTAGCGGCGCACCAGAGGGACTGAGCTATCTTTTAAAGGCGACTGTTGCCATCATCCATTGCACAGCCCTCGTGGGAACCCTCACCTTTTGTCTCGTCACCCCTCCTCTCTCACATTCACACACACTATTCACAGCACGTACACACAAACAGCTGGGCCTGAGGGCACCCCTCGCTCCTGGGTGTATCAGTGACAGGCGTGAGGGGTAATTAACTTTATACTTTATCATGTTCAATTAGGCGGCCCTCCCCATGCCTGATGGCTTAAGGAGCATGCCATGCTGTACGAGGCAATCCCACCCCACTTCCACCCCCCGCTTCCCTGATTGGGGTCCTTAATACAGGAGAGAGAAAAAAAAAAAGCATTTTCACAGGTTTACTGTTGAAACTGTAGACTATAAGTAACGCTGTGGTGGAACAGTTTATCCAAAAAATAGTATTAAAACAAACATGCAAACAGAAACCATACAGAAGCCTTGAGTAGAAAAACTAATCAAGGTTCCATGAAAACTTTTTACATGGATGTGACATTCCCTAATTTTGTCTTCCAAAATTCTGGATGAAACTTTTTTTTTTACTCCTTTCATGTGGTTTATAGGTGCAGTGATTGGATAACATATGTTTTAATCAATATCTACACCCTGTGCACAACTCTTATGCTTATTAAACCTTATTTTTGAGTTTTACTTGTATGTGCTCAATTTTAATCTGGAAATGTCAATAAAACTCAAATGTTTAAGTAAAAGTGAAGATTTGATTTTCTCAGAATATATATAATGACCAAAGACGTTTTATATATATAACTATTGGGCAACTATTAATATGCAGAAATATTATGCAACTAAATTAAAAATATAAAGTTTTCATCTGGTCATTTGAGAATCATTAACAACTCAAAACATCCCCCCCAAAAAACATCCCATCCATCCCTCTTATCCCAAGAGGGATTGTGAGGGGTGCTGGTGTCCATCTCCAGCTGCCCCACCCCCGCCAAAAAAAACGAAAAGAGGAGTATTTGGAAGCATTGCACTGCATAAAAATCATAAACTTTTGAAAGCTCTAGATTTCTTACTAAAGAAAATGGCTAAAAACCAGTAGAAGGTTTGAGAGTTGATTTTCACCTCATCTCCAGTCTGAAAAGGTCCAGCCAGCTTATCTTTAATAATAATATCAGCCCATATCAGAACTTCACCTCCACCTTCCTAGTGTCTGACTCGGAGGTCATACCGTCTCTCCTCACAAAAAAATGCATCACCTGTTGTGCTTAAAACAATTAAACATTTAAGTTTTTACGGTGCTAAAATATGCCTAAAAGTGATAATATGGTCAAAATACTCACTTGGAAACATTTCTGATAACAGATTGCATAGAAAGGAACTGCTGCATGTCTTCAAATTAGTTTTTGAAGGCAGTTCTTAAAAAAACAGGCCATTTGACTAGCAGAGTGCAGCTACAGGTGGGGAGAGATCAGTGCTTAACTACTCTGTGCTTTATGTCACTTTGGCTGACATCTCATTAAACTTCAAAACACAAAAAAAACCATAATGGAAACCAAAAAAGTTTCCATTTTGAAACTTTGCTAAAACATTGGCATACCTTGATATTGTTATCCTGTCTATTCCTACCCATAGCCATGACTAATTTACATTTTATTTCTTTGATTAACGTTTTCTAAAATCTGTTTAGTTTGTTGCACACAGAGCAAAAATGATGCGGAGAGAAGATTGAGTCCAAATTTCTCTTTAGGGTGTCATGAAGCTCTAATGAAAGGCCTCCAAGTACTGAAAACCTAATAATGTGAGTGTTAATAATTAAAAGGAATTACTCGAACAAAACGATGGACTTTAGAGCAGAGGAAACAAAGGAGGGGATTTATTACACATATTTTGACTGCCATCAACAAAAAACATACACCCCTCCCCCAATCCACCTCTTTAATTAGTTGTGCTGTTGTCAATTGTATGACGAAGCCACTGTTAGTATCTGCATATTTGTCAGTGACGAGCCGTCACCAGGTCATTAGGGCCATATAATGAAACCCAAAGCCCATGCTGCAGCAGCTGCCTATAGGCCAAAGCTAACATGTGCTTAGCATAAGGTCATCACAGAACCCAATAATACAAACATACGGCCTACACAGGTAATAGATTTTTTCCCCCCTTCCTTTACTGTTGTATGATAATGTGTATTACATTTGTAACCAGTCTAAAAAGTCCGGTTGAACTTAATACTTGCCCTTTAAGCTAACTTAATTGGTTTCATGAGACCAAGTTTGTGGTTTGATGAAACCAGTAAATGTATTCAATGAATTGGCCTGCATTTAGATCAAGTCGCTATGATCAGCTTCACTGTTGCAGCTGAGTGTAGCTTTTCCCACACCATGATGCAGCCACCACCATGGCTGCATCATGGCTTCACTGTGGGGATGTTATGTGCAGGGTGATTTGTTCCCCAAGTGTCAGTTTTCTGCCACACATAGTGGTTTGCATGGAGCCAAAAATAGCTCAATTCAGGTCTTCCTGAACCAGATGGCCTTCTGTCACAAGCTTCCTACGTTCCTAGCAAACTTTAAAAGCAAATGTGTTGCCGCTCTTTTTATAAACACCAGATCTTTGGAATGCAGAACACTTTTTGAGAATTTTACTACTACCCATGTTATAAACATTTCATTATTTTCCATACATTTCATAATTGTACACTCCTGCCATATACTATCCCAAAAAAATACATTGATGTTTGCGATAGGAACGTTTTGAAATGAGTTGAAGTACTTTTCCAGGGCACTGCATTTCTATTTTGTTTCCGAGTCATTATTCTGCGGGGTGAGCCTCACAAATGCAAATACATACGAAAACACACACCCACACAGAGCTGTGTGACAACTGTGCAGGTTCATTAGTGGAGATCACTGTTTGCAGATGACTAAAGAGGAGATTATTGATAACACAGTCAACGCGCTGATCAATATATCTCACTAAGGAGAGTAAAGAAGAGAGTAAGAGAGTAGGGAAGGAGAACGATCTTTCTCTTTCTACCTCCCAGCATCCCTCCCTCAAATTAACTAATCACCCATAATAAGCTCTTATGATCTGTAGTGGATTTCTATAAGGAGTGACACTGGGATGATGGAAGATCCTTGTAGGTGGAAGAATAAGACATCATTAGCATAGCAGTATGTGTGTGTATGTGTCGGCATTTTTAAGCGTATGAGAGCTTGCTCATTGTGCACGGACTCAAACGCATTAGAGATGTGAGATGTTCAGGTATTGTCTATGTGCTGTGTGTGCTTCCACTGTACATTCATGAGGGGACTTCCCGTTCTCGGGCCCGTCCTGTCAGAGACGGATTAAAGAGGAATCCTAATGAGGCTTCCTGAGTGCCCGGGTCTGCTGGCTCATCCATCCCAGCAGGAGTGACAGTCCTGGATCGTTAGCACTGCACAATTGCACAACGCCCCCTAGGGGGAGGAGATGAGGACTGGTGGTGTGTGTGTGTGCATGTATAAGAGAGAGAGTGTTTGAGTAGAGGGGATGTGGAAAAACTGGAGAGAAGAATAAAATACTAAGAAATAGTAAGAAAGCTACTTGTGTGCATGATGATAGCTGAAAGACATTTGCAAATGGTATATAAAAATGACTTTTTTCCCCAAATTTAATTTACATTAAATCAAATTATTTTAGGTCAATTAGGATTAACACAATCGCTTCATGTCAGAATAAAATATAAGATCTTTTAAAAAAAACGTTTTTAAATAATATCAATACATATGTACATTTGTACAAGTATTTTAGGCAAAAGATGAAACACACTTCTACTTTGTGTGCTACTATGGAAACTAATTCTAAAATAAATAAATAAATAAAATAAATAAAAAATTTGTCTAGGATATCAGAAAGAGAACTAAATGATCATTTGTTTGCCCATAACGATCAACTCTTTATTTGGAGAATAAAGACGGATGACTGCAATGCCAACTATGAAGTATGGAGGTTGCAGCGTCATGTTGTGTGGGTGTTTTGCTGTAGCAGGACTTGTGCATTTCAAAGGAACATTATGCTGAAATGATTAAGCAACATAATGAAAATAAAAATCCTGGACACAAATGGGACTTTAAAATGGCTAATGACATGAAGCATACCAACAAATTAGTTACCAGTGGCTTAATGACAAAACAGTAAACATTTTCAAATGAACATCACAGAGTCCAGATCTCAGTTGCATAGAAAACTCGTGGCAAGAGTTAAGAAGTGGCGTGGCTTCAAAATCTGACTCGGTTACACCGGTCCTGTCAGGAGGAATGGGCCAAAATTTCCACAAATTATTGTTGGAAGCTTGCAGAAGGATAGGAAAGTCTTCCTCAAATAATTCAGTTCAAAAGAAATGCTATAAAATGCAAACCTCTGATTAAAAAAATAATTTGTTAAATAAATCTCTTAAGGAATTTCGATTTATTTTTTTTTCAGTATTCACAAGTGACCTAAAACAGAAAAGGTTTAATCTGAGTTATATCAATGAAAACAAACGGTATATTTCAAACAATATATGTAAACATCTGGCTAGCAAAATAAAATTATGCTACAATTAAGAAAGTTCAAGCAGAGTCATATAAAATAAAATCTTGGGGGCCGAGGGGTCTCTTGGGAAAGTAACCTCTCTTTATTTGGTCACTTTTTCCACTTAACCCTGTTGAAGTGGGAATATTTAGTTGACTATTTAATGGGGTTTGATGACTGAAAAAAAAGCCATCTAACTCCAATATTTTCAAGCCACAAAAAAGATTGCTGCTCTACCAATAAAGACCCACTGTAAAATTTCCTTTAGGAGAATTAAGTGGAAAAAATGGAAGTGGCAATAAAATGTTATGTGTCAAGGATTGTGTGTGGCCCAGGCAAGATAGCTTGAAGCTCTGAAGTCCCTTATTAAGGGAAATCAAGTTAACACTCCAAAAGTTAAACTCTAATAGGGCAGATGTTTAACAGCAGGCTTCAATGACAGCATTATGAGATTCAAACTGGTTGTGTGAAAGCAACAGAACATCACAGAAACAACTCTGGTTTGGTCTGATTGTAACGAATGCCAGGTTCATTAGCACTTCTTTGATTATTCGCAAAAAAATCAACCAAAGCAATTCATGCCAGCTGCATGACCTTTTAAAATTCTGCTCTCTCTGAAGTGGTGCATGTACAAAGAAAGTATATGTGTGTGCATGTGCAACATGAACAGGTGCATTTTCCACTGTTGGTAGCCAATAAGACGTCATCTGGAGCTTCTGAGGCTGTGTCTCAGAGTTATGAGGAGCATGTAAAACCAGTAGCCACTTTTTATTGGTGGTAGGTTTAAATTAAAGTAGATTTGTTGGATACAAGGCGGCACAAACTACACTACACTGAGAAGGATGCCACTTGATATAGCGTTCAAGAACTCTCCTTGTTGGAGCACCTGGTAAAAACCCTAATAAAATCTTTAAAATTAATTAATCTATTATTGCAGTTGCATCTCACTGATAATTTGAGAAAAACTAAAACTTTTTAACTTGAAAACATTTATTCAAGATTTTGATAAAAAAACAAAAAAAAAACAGCTGTTCTCCTAAACTTGCACAAGTCTGTAATTAAAACAATAGTTAAAAATTTTTCTAAATGGAACAGTGATTAACAAGACAGGATGTGAACCCAAGTTTGTGGAGTGACCATACATTGTAATGCTCCATGGAAGCAAAAAAAAAAAAAAAAAAAAGAATCTTTCTAAATCTTATTTAGACTCCAAAATGCAAAATACTCCTTATTATTTCTCCAAGTCTCCATAACAACCATAAGATATGCCTACCAGTTGCTTAGCTAGTATTCCAGGAAAAATTATTTTCTGCCCTAATATTACAAATTTGCATAGTTAATACGGTTCTAACTGGACTTTAATTACAACTCTGTTAGAATTATTATGTGTTGTTATCACGCTTACATTAGTAGTTTTACATACATCACTCTTATATTAGTAGTTTACATTACTAGCTTGCTTTTTATTTCTAGGTTTTAGTTTTACTGTGTAAGCTTTTGACCAACATTTACAGAATGTCTCTGTAGCATGATTATCTCTAACAAACAGAATGCTCCCCCTGCTCTTGTGAGAAATCGCTCCCATGAGAAAGTACTGGATGACCTGTGTGCAGGAACAAGACTGCTTTTTCTTTTATCTCTCCCTTCTGTGAAAATAAAAGGCAAGCTGTAACTGGAGGTTTTCAGAACCCGCAGTGAATGGCTCGCAGGAGCTGTACGCTGCGATTTCTCCTTCCATGAAAGCTTGATTGAAATATAATGAATGTTGTCTGTGTTTTTTTTTTATGTAGGTTGAGAAAATACCTATCAACTCAGTGCTTTTATCAGATAACCATAAGACAGAGTCATTCATCATGAGCTAAAGAATAGTAAAATAGGGTGGAGGATTTGTAATCCTGTGGGCCCGATTCTCTTCCTAAAATTGGGGTCTTTATGACATCACCAACTCAATCAAAAACCAAAACACAATAGAAACATGTGACCTGAAGAAAAGAGTGAATTCTTTTCAGAAACGCAGTTCTTGTTTGAATGAAAATCATTTCATTGGACCTGGAATATAAATAACGTTGGCTTTAACCATATTTAAATATATAGTCCAGTTTATACTCTGTTGTTTCATGCTACATTTTATTTTAACTACATGCATTTGCAAGAATGCCTGCTTGCTGAAACATTCTCATATTTACACAGAAAGGGCATTTTTCTGTGATTTACTCCATGTTTGAGCGAATGGAGCTTGAATGCTTGTTTGAGCTGGTAGGGGTGGGATGTTTGCCGACCAACACTGCAGCCTCATGTGGTCCGCCATTATAATTACACCGAAGCGCAGATTTTTTTTTCTCAGACAATTTAAAATCCCAAATAGGCCCTGTAAAACACACAGCGGATATCGAATAAATATGTGGATCGAGGTTGCGCTGTAACCAAAAATTACTTGTGCACACACAAGCATCCCTGCAAAAAAAAAAGAAAAAAAAAAAATCAGCACTTTCAACTGTTTTTCTGCCAACTTTACTAATGCTTCTCTGTTGTGTTAAAAACAAGCTCTTTATCGACTGCACTTAACGAGCACTGAGCCATGAGAACCGACTTCAGCACACAAATACTCCATGAGAACCTTTGAGCGACTGGCCCACAGAGGAAAGTTTGGGTTTGGGGGCAGGGAGGAGGAGAGGGTAAGTAGGAAAGGAGGAGAAGGTTGAGGAGAAATTAGAGCTTTTGGATTAAAGCTCTTGCTACAACCATGTTTGCAGGCCCCATGTATTGACTACTGGGTCAGCTCTCATGATCATCATTATTATTATCATTATCATCTTCAGTAACTGCTCTATTCCATAGGGGAGCGGTTGGTCAATGCCAAGTGACAGGTACTGGAGAGAGCGGGAGAAAGCTGCAATCAATCCTTTCCCTGGCCCAATGAGACTCATCTAGGATAAAGCAAGTTAATAATTATCCCAATTAGGCTGTTAGCAGGAGAGGACACACACAAGCACATATACATTCTTACTTTTACACACGCACATCATGATTGGTCCTGTTTTTTTGATGAGTGACATAAAGTCTGAGGTTAATGCTATACTTGACAGTCAGTGACTGTTTAACTCATATGCCAGCTGACTTCTGGTTTATACACACACACTCAGCGGGTGACAGAGGGGCAAAGTTATAGGGCCCCCCAGCTGCTGTGGGTCTAACTCCATCTGGAGTATAGGCAAGAACCCCCACATTACTGCCCAGTTATCATTCCCATCCCTGGTCACTTTACCGCCCTACACCCTCCTCTCTTCCACAATCCATTCACTCCAACCTCTCTGTCAGAACCTGTCAGTAGCGGGCTTGTTATGCTAATCTCGTCTTTGAACAACTGACGCTCACACAAACTGGTTGGCCAGGACAGACTGCAACTGTACCACCCCTTGCCTGTCTAAAATGATTGCTTAAGGCTAAGCATAATCCAAATAAACAGCAGGCATGCATCCAGGTTCAGCTTTGTAAACAATTAGGAAGGTTTAAGAGCAGTTATGATTGTGGTAAGTATCAAAAAGATTAGTACTGGGATAAAGAGAAAGTGAAGTTCTTATAATGTAAAAGACATATGTTGGATTCTGGCTGGTATCACTGTAAAAGTCATAACTTTGAGTCCGAGTTGAAATAGATTTAACTCTATTTTGTTGTTTCGTCTAGGTGAACAAAACAATGAAACTGAGTGATGAGGTAAATTTACAAAAAAACAACAACAAAAAAACAAAAACACTATTGAAATCAAGTGTTAATGTTCCATTATACTTCCTGGGAAAATTCCACATTTAGAATTTACTCAGAAAACGTAAGGAACAAGATGTCCTTAAAACAGTCATGATATTATAAAATAAAAGTAATTGTTACTTATATTTTTCTTATGAGCTTTGAAATGCGTCACTATTTTCATAGAGGTATTAAAAGAGTGTAAAAGTTAATTATTGCCTTCGCAAATGGTGGGACAAATGACTGCTGATTTAATTTAGCTTTGAGATCAAGAAAAAAGTTACTTCTTTTAGTCTGATACATATTAATGATTTATATTTACTGAAATTGATCAAACTGATATCGTCTAAATAAACATTTTCATTCTGTGACTGACGTCTTTTCAGATGACACTTCAAGTCTGTGGGATTGGAGACACGAACAGTCTAAGGAGAATATTAGCAGCTTTGACTGACAAACCAACTGGTGCCAGTCTCAGCCTGAACAAGCTCTTACAGGCTTGAGGATGACGTTCAGACTGTCAGCAAATGACATATTGGAAAACCTGGGTTGTCTTGATGTGGTACGGATATGATTAGAGTGGTGTTTGGGCTCAACCTAAAGAGGGAGTTTGCTAAAGACTGGGAGACCTCACAAACAACCTTTTTGCTTTCATTTGATATCTTACTTTCCTAGCGCTGGGAAAAAACGCAATGAAAAGGGTTTTTAAGGCTTTTTTAAAGTCTTCGAGCGTTAGCGGTGCGGCAGCCCACCATGGGCACAGACACAAACACAGGCATTTTGGGTAATTACTGCTAACGACCCTGCCACTTGTTAGACAGACCGTTTTTTGTTGTTTTTTTTGCCAATGCTGTGCCAACACCCTGAGCTTGTGACATCAGAGCTCATTTTGTTGTGGGCAGCTTTGCATGCGGACGTTTTTAATGAGACCAGACAGTAGCAGACGTGTGTCCGCACAAACGTTAGCAAGCCAAAAACAAAGTTAATCTGAAGGTCCCAATCTGACAGTGGACGGTACTGTTGAAGTTGCAGTATGATGTTTTTATGAAGATAACCTCACTGGAAGGATGGAAACTGTTTAATTCACGTAAAAAATATTAAGCCTTGTGTACATATCTATTCAGCATTCAATACTGAATTATGTAGAAACTATCTTATGACTGAAATCTTTATGTCTAACCATAAATGCCCAATTGGAAATAAGCCTAGACTCTGACTGGACAGTTCTAACATATGGATACGCTCTGATTTCAACCACTCCATATAAGCTGTAGATATGCATAGGGTAGCTCGCCTCCAGAAAGGTGCAATCTCAAGTGTTTTGCAGGTTTTCTTTGGAATGCGCTCCATCCATCTTTCCAATATACTATAACCAGCATACTTCACCAAATGGACAGGGTTATTCACTTTTTTCCACATCTTTACTTGTTCTGCATGGCTTATGGTAAACCTGCAAACAGGACATTTTTCTGCAACTTTTCCATAATGGCCAGATTTGTGGAGTGCAAGACAGTACGTCATTGACAAATTCTCACTCCTCAGCTTTAGATCTGTGCAGCTCCTCCAGAGTTACCACGGGTCTTTTGTCTGCTTCCCTGAATAATTCTCTATATAGCCTTTATGTTTAGGTGAGTTTGCAAGGTTTCCAATTGTACAATGCCCTTTCAGTGTTTTAAATGATGGATTGCACAGTGGTGTGTGAGATGTTTAAAGCTTGTGATATTGTTTTATAACATATTCCATTGTTTTCATGATGCTGAGCTGATTAAACTAAAAGCATTTAAGCGGAGCTACACACTACACCTTGGAAACATTGGATTAACATACTTTCTTTTATTCTACTCTGAAGTTAGTGCTGCATTGTGTTGGTCTACTAAATAAAATGAAGCTTGTGTTTGCAACAGGACAAGAAGTGAAAAGGTGCATGTGAGTATGAATACTTTGGCAAGGCATTGCAGATAAATAGATGGCTGTGCATGAGTCTGGGCCATGAGGATGCAGCTGGCTCTTGAGTATCTGAAGCCAAGTCGCTGGTCACTGTGGACAAATGGAAAACCAGCATCATGAGAAAAAGAAGAAAGTGAGTTTCTTTGATTACCCTCATTTTACAAAAAGGGGTTATGACTCTGCAATTTAGATCCCACAGTTGAGAGCCAAACCCCTAGTGACGCACAAAACCTACAAAACAGACTTCAGCATAAAATATGCCACCTCACAGAAGACAAAGAGGAATTTATTTCATATCGAAATAAATTCTATAATAAAAATAAAAAACACAGAAACCACAAGACTACAGGGTGTGACTTAGACAACTGAAGAGGATAGAAACATAATCCTGTTTCATTTTTTTTTCTCTTGGAGGACTAAACCAGCTGTGATTGGACAACACATTCCTGAAGGAGGGAGGATTCAATCAAACTTTAACTAATAACAGTATGTTGCTCTGTTACCAATGCATAAAAAAATCTTCCAAAAACTAACAGTATTTTAGCTTATAAATTGTTGATCTTCCATTTTTTTTTCCTTTTAGTTTCTGAACTAAATGCCTACACATGACTTGAAGAGGTATTCATAACCGTTTTGATGTTTCCTCTTTCACAGAGAATGCAGGTCAACTATTTACACCCAAGTGATTTGACTCCATTGGATTTCATTTAGACATGTTAGATAAAAAGGGACTGAATAAAAATGTAATTTGGGCTTTACAGACTTTTATTCCCAAAGAAAAAAAGCATGCTTTTCTTTTACCTCCACAAATAATTTTTTAGGTCCATCACATAAGATGTCAATAAAATATTTTGAGTTTTGTGGTTGCCACATGTGAAAATGGAAAATAATTATAGAGATAGGAATACTTTAGCACAGTGCTGTAAGTAGAACGAGCCAAACTGATCTGACAGTGCCCTGTTTGGGTAGGGTGCCATCTCCTGGTTGTAGTCAAGCATGTAACAACATATTCCATCCGGAAATAAGAAGCACAATAAAAAGGGAGGGGGGAGGTATGGGAAGGGATTGATCTCTGGGAAATTTTCCACAGTGTTCATCCACAGAAAGGTACTTTAATAACAGGTCTGAGTCATCTTATTGATGTCACACCATCATATCTCTTTAGAGAGGGCTGAATGAATAAATTCTTATCTGTAACAAAATATCCACACAGTAAATCTGTATCCACCTCTGGTATTTCCGCTTTCAACAAGACATATGTGGGAAAAATAAGAAATAAAATCACATATCGCAAAAGCAAAACTTACCTCTGAATACTTTCTTGAGTATTTTAAGCACTACAACTCTGCTACAGGCTAAACATGAGCAGGCTAACTAAGAGTGTCTGCAGTGCTGGCTGCAGAAACCAGAGAAGACAGGTAAATCATTGGTCATCTCAGGCTAGTAAAAGAGGTTTAGTTAGGAGACTCAGGAGGAGGAACCTTCACAGAGAGCTGCACACAGACTGTGGACTGGCTGTAGTATGTAAACAGTGTATGTGTAATGGGGAGCGCAACAGGCTTAAGGCTCTGATCTCTCTAACTGCAGTCGGTGTGTTCTCCAGACGCCAGCTGGTAAACAGACCAAAAAGGGGCTAGGTTTGTGTTTAGAGACATGCACTGTGCATGACTTAAAAAGTGAGGGATAGACAATAAGAATAAATCATCAGTGCTACTAGTTTTGAAAGAGTTCCAGGGAGCAGAAACCTGTGTGTGAAAAAGAGAAAGAGAATAGGAGAAGAGGGTGGATGGACAGCTTAACTGTGATGTATCTCCTTCATGTCTTATCTCCCTCCTCTTGTCTCCTGCTCTCCATGTGAGAGCAGTTTCTCTCTACTTTATGACTCTTTATCTGACATGAAAGGCACTAACATGGGATAGCCGCCATTACGGCTCCATCAACATGAAAAAGCCCTGACACGGGATTCTCCACAGCGGCTGTGCCCATTAAGGACGACTGGCGATCCTGTGCTCTGTCAAGGAACCATCACGAGTAGACAGCGCCAACATAATGAGGACTTAAAACCTTAACCTTGCCTTTAAGACCCCTGGTCAAAAGGAGCAATAAAATCCTCATGAGGGCACATTGGCTGGCCTGCTTCGTAATTACAAGCCATGTCCAAGCACTAAGCCAGAAGGTAATATAGTTTAGATATACAAAAAGAGTATAAGGGAGTTCACATCCAAGCCAGAGGGGTCATATACTTAACTTTTCACACAACCTGCTACTTACAAAATAGCTGTCAATTTTTGTATATATCACACTGTCACAAATCGCTGCCTTTATGTTTTTAAAGCTCAATGTCTGACCATCCTGATGAAACTCAAACAATTCAAAAATATATGAACTTTTAAAAAAGATCCCAATATCGCGTAAAGCTGTCATTGATATTTAATTCAACACTACAACAGTCATGCTGCTTTCTAAAATAAGGAAAGTAAAATTTCAACCCAGAGACATTTCTGCAATACATTTAATGGGTGAGAATCATTATGTTTTAAAGCCTCAGTACATGTAAATATTGAAAAAATTAAACACAATCAGCCTTTTCATTGCTCTCCTGAATAACAAGAGCTTTTGGTTCTATGCTCCTCTAACATTGAAAGGCGCTACCATTTATGGATGATGTGTTGCCGCTTAATGGCCGTGCAGAAAAGGACTGAGAGAGAACTCTTACTTTCCTGACAAATTCCTGCTGCAAATAAAATATGGAGGAACTTAGTAAAAATTAAGAAGACTGAATCGTCCTCGCTCATATATATATATAAAAAAGTGTCTTTTTGAAGCACGGTTTGGCCCCTGGATTATTCAACAAATATAATCTTTGCTTGAACAACCTAAAATTGAAAGATGAGAGTCAAAGCACATAGTCAGTACAACGCATAACTTAAGCAGTGAATCAGCAGCCACACCAGTAAAGAGACCATGGATGTTGATTTTGGGGATACATGATGTTCCTCAATTAAGAAAAGGCATTGATTTCCATTTGTTTTGACTTTTTGTCTGACTCGTATAGGTCCAAATCTTCTGACAACATGTCCCAATCACATTTTTAATGTGCATCAATAAATGCTCTGTCCAAAAGGTTCCATCAGCATGTTTATTAGCAATTACACATAGTCTTTTCTTCTCTGTCTGAGTTAAGTGGATGATAGACTGCGTTAGAACATTTGAAATTCCTTTCCAATCCAAGTGTATGAATCATAGCATTTGCTAAATAGCATACTTTTTACAATCACCAAGAAAAAAAAATACTGTGAAAAAATTATATATCGTCATGATAACAATAACTAAGAGAATATGTTTGCAAACATGAAAAAACTGACCACTGAGATTGTTACTTTTCCAGTTTGAGTATTTTTCTTTTACACAAAGAAATCAATGCATAAATAAAAAAATAAATAAATAATGAGTGCAATTACTGCATGCCGTTTATGGGTACAATTACCATGCTTAATGTAACTGATGTACTGGTGAATCATTATTGCAATAAATATAATCACAAATTTTTAAGGCAATTTAGCCCATCCCAACTGTGGCTGAAGTTTGAAAAGATTTTTAGGGCCAGCTGCCAGCAAACAGGTGTGATTGCTTCATTACTGTCGTGCCGTTAAACCCTCACAAGTCAAACAATTACTGCTTATGTAAAAAAAAAAAGCCAAACGGTCATGTGATTTCATTCACTTTTAATATATAACTTACCATAACTTTATGGGTCTCTAAAATAAAGTATTATGATGGAAGTATTACGCTTTTTGGAGGAAAGGGGTGCTGATGCCTGTCCTCATCAGAGTCACAATGCTGGTCATACCCGGAGAAAAAAAATTACAACCTTAATGTTGGCAAACTTTTTGTTTCTTCTTGAATTACAAATTTGTCACAAGGAGTCATGCACCACTGCTGTGGATAACAGGCAGACCATGTTCACCACAGAGAACTTTTAAATCCCGGGGTGGGGTAGTGGTCTAGGTCTCCAAGTGCGTGCACTCAAACAACAGTTCGACTGAATCACTTTCAAGCTAAATATTTCTGCTCCAACATCCATTTTATAGGTGGGCAGTTGTGCTGTGCATTTATGCCCACATTTGTTGTGGTGCACAATATCACTTGTTTGCAAGTCACACAGGAAGTAGACAAAATGACAATCAAAAGGTTGTTAAAACCATCACCATCATTGAAGCCATTTAAAGAACATCCCTTATGTTCAACATTTGGTGTTGAACATAAGGGATTCTTTTTTGTTTCCATTTTTTCCCCAACATATTTGCTGCTCTGTTGGGTTTAAAACAAGCATCTGAAAGAAAAAAATAACTATCCCTCTCCTTTCGACATTAGAATTACATGCCAAAACACATTGAAATTTGATGATGTAATGTGACTTTTACGGATCACAACAATATGCTATAAACAAACGCTTACCTCCTGACACTGGAGCATCCATGAAGACGGCGCCCATCTTCTCTGCCGCTACAGCCATTTCTTTAGCAACAGCCGGATCAATTGTTGAGGAGTCGACCAGCAACGTTCCCTTCTTCACCTTCCTGAGCAAAGTTAGTCAGATCACACTTGCATTACAGGTACAGCTTTTTTTGAATAATTATCATAATCAAGCAAGAATCTGCCTACTTCAAGATGCCGTTAGAGCCCGTGTAGACTTCTATGACATTTGGACTAGATGGCAGCATTGTGATGATGCGGTCTGCTTTCTCTGCCACGTATGCAGGAGAGTCCACCACCTAAATGTCAGATTCATTATCAGCATGAGGGCAAAATGAATATGGCTTGAAGTAAATGAGTTGTGCTGGCTTTCGAAGAATATGTTGCTGCATGGACATTTAATAGTTACTTACAACATCTTACCTGGGCACCCAAGTCCTGCAGCTCTTTGCAACATTCTGGGAAGACATCAGTGGCGATGACAGGATAACCATTTTTTATTAAGTTCTTGGCCATGGGACTTCCCATATTTCCCAGACCAATAAAGCCCACTGGTGTCTTTGAGGCCATGGATCTTGTTGATCCTAATAAAAAAGAAAAATTAACAATGAAGTTAAGTGTAATGACGATTAACATTGGTCGCCAATGTTCAGAGGGATTTCTCCAGTTAGCAAATAATTACAGAATAAGTACCACACAAAAGCTGAGGGTTTTCCCTCCCAGGTATATATTTAACAAGAATTGTGTTCATTTTGCAGCAAGTCTTTGTCCTTTCATTTTCATCAGGCCTTTAGTAGTTCTGCCCAAATTAGCTCACAATATAGTCCAGTGAGACAAAATCCAACAGACAAGACTGGAAACCGGAGGTGAATCAGCCAGACAACAAAAAGGATTAGACCTGGATAAAGATACCCAAACAATGAGCTTAAAGTAAATTCAGCCAGCTTTACAACATGCTGAGTAAATACCGTCACGCTATAGTTTTGAAGCATTTCCAAAGTAATGTATGTCCATCAAAATTTGCCAAGAGATTTTGTTGTCAAGTTTTACTTGAAGTTTTAAACTTTGAGTGTTGCTTCAGTAACAGACTAACTCTATGGAAATGTACTAAGATCATGTTGTAAACAAAAATAGCTTAATAGAATCTTCAACCTCGTCGGTATGTTGTTTAAGCACATTGTGGACACCAAAAATAACTCAAAGTATGCATCTCATCACACTTAAATTTCTCCTGATTCTTTTTGTCTTGTCTGATTGATGAAGTTGTATGACACTGAGCTGCATGTGACAATGTCTTTTAAGTTGTCATAGTAACATTTTGCAATTTGCTTGGCAAATTGCAAGACATTCAATACCTTTAAATCACCCCAAGAAATATTCAAAATAATGTTGTGAATCACACAGTTGTAATTTTGCAACTAGGCAAGGGCCAGTTACCAGGATTGAAGTCTGTGAAGTCTTCCAAAATTAGTTTCGAAACAGCTAATATACGATCATAACATTACATTGGCTTAGAATCCTTTCCTTGAAATTAAGAAAAAAAATTAGGCCTAATAACCAAAATCATCTCAAGCTACATAAAGCTGAGTAAAAGCAGTGGTTTCCAAAACCTGTTGCTGCCGACCAGGAGGTTGACCACACTTTTCCTTTCCATGCCAGAAAAACAAATCTGTGTCTTGAAATATTTCCGGTTGTGAAAAACACATAAGTCATGGTGTGAAAAGTCCCACATCTCTCTTGTTTTGACAATACCATTTTTAAACTGCAGTTGGCAAGTGGTGAGCAGCGTGACTGCAGCACCCTGCTACAGACTCTACCCAAACACACAGACAAACCAACGGACCAGCTAATATTAGCTTGTTCCCCTCACAGTTTCACTCTATGAACAGAAGAACAACCAAACAGGAACAATTTACTGTGCAGTAAGCATTTGAAACACGGTACTTAATTTAATGACTGTTTATTCTATATTTTAGCTTAAGCATACATATGAAAATCAAATACTTTAGTTAAGAATATTTTTATTTGCACTTTGTTTATTTATATTGTAAATACTGCAATATTTTTACTTTAGGAAATACCCCGCAATAAATTATTCCAGCAATAAATTATTCCAGCTATAATTTCAGATTCAGTTTAAAATAAACATACATTACTCTTAAAAAGCCATCTTATGCAGCCTATTGGAATATTAGAACAATACTGAAATATTATAGACAGGGATTTTTGCTTTATATACAGTATTTGCACCTTGTCAAAACTCAGAGAAAAGTATTCTTCGTTTTACAAGTGTGACATCTTAAATGTACAAGTTTTTGGTAATTTTTGCATTTTACAATATGAAAAACAAACAGTTTTTATATGTGTGATTAGTGATGAATACTCGATGCTATAGTTAAGAGTTAGTTTTTCAAGCACTCAAACGCTCAGCAAAGATTCCTGCACACAGCCAGTAAAACTTAAGCAATTGTGACATTTAAAACCTAATAAAGCTCAGCCTTAGAGAGTTTTAAAACAACTTGCTGTTAGCAGGTATGGACCCTGTATCTCTGTGCGCCTGGTATACCTGGTATTCAAATACATAATGGACTCAGGGACATTGTGTCCGAGCTGCAACATTAACAAGGACTCCAACTCTTTACACTTTCTTCTAAGGGCTAAAGCTAGCTAACAAATTGAAGCAAGGGGTATTCCATTTGTATTTATCACTGAAGAATATTCACATGAAGGGGGAATTACGTCACAACGCAAACGAATACGTTACCGAAGACATGCTTGTTCCACATGAAGCATATACTCCGGGACCCTCTAAACAACGCAGCCATGCTTCTCTCACCCCTCGACCTCGGTATTTGGTGACAGCTGTCAAGCCAGGAAAGCCACAGTAAACGGTTATGAGTCAGTGCCTTTTGGACCAATTGCAGCGCCGGATCAGTTAGCCGGACCAATGGGAGAAAAGCGAAGGCGGGACATCCTGTGATTTTACTTGAAAGTGCCCTTTGGTGTATACTTTTGCTACTTTATCCAGAATTAATTACAATTAGGAAAAATCATGCATATAGGATTATAGATGTATACAAGTGTTTAGCTGTGTTTTTCCCTCGGCGCTGACGGTACATAGTTGCAAAAAAACACGATATTATGCAGTGTTTATTTTGAATGAATAGGAAAAAAAAAAGAAAAAAGCAAATTTATAAGTTTATCATAAACAGTAAAAGTTAGTAATTTTAATAATATACAGTACTGTCGTCGTTTCTAGTCGGGGTGTTCTGGTTCCCCCCCACCGGCCCTCGCAGCATCACTGGTGCAGCAGCTCAGCATCATCATCATCATCTCTCCCTCTTTCAGGAAGAGACGCATCAGCGTCAGAGCTGAGAGTGGGGGAAATAAACACAGAGATACGACGGAGAAACTCTCTGTTTCCTTATAAGTATAAGCCATTTAATAAAGGTAAGGTTTGTTTTCATGCTAAACTGGCTCGTGTGTGTTTGTGTGTCATGTGTCATCGCCGCCCTAAGAGGATGATGCTTAGCTAGCTAGTAGTGACTTGACACAACATGGCCCGTCCACAAGCTAATGTTAGCCACCTTTAATGAGATAAGCCTTATGTTGCTTTAGCTACAGTTCTCTCGGTAGCTGCTCGGTCGTGGGTCTAACGTCGTTTCTGTCTGTAATGTTACAGCTTTGAAATGTGCATTTCTGCATAATATTTACCCTGTTTATTCCTGGGGTGGAGTCACTATAAAATGTAATGCGTTGATAGAATGTTTTGCCTTTTTGTGGTTTCAGAGTGAAATGACAGGACAGATGTCAAAAAACTGCATACATTCACAAGTGTTTGTTTCTTTACCATCAGCCTAAGCTTCCCTTTACAATTTTCCTACACAGTTTGGAAAAGTATTGGAGTTTTCAAGTCTGAAAAAGTATGGAATGAAGAAAATTTACATGTATTTTTTTTAATTGCCAGATTTATTCCCCATCTTATTGTCTAAGTCCATCATTCATCCATCCTGGTGCTCAAAAAGTGCATGAAAGTACATGCTGTTGTGTGTTTATGGCACTTTACAAAAAGAAAAATGGTCAATCTTTGAAATGCCTTGCTGCTGAAATGTGCTATACAAATAAAATTTGATTGATTGATTGAATCTAATCCAAACATTGATATATTTCAGCTGATCCTAGTTATCAAACACTTCATTCAAGTTCCCTATTTGGGAATGGAGAAATGGAAACAAGGTCTTTCATATTAAAATCACCATATTTATTATTATTTTCCAGCTTTTTACCTCCTGGTAAAGGAGCAGAACTTTGTGTCACCATGAAATCATCTTTGACTTGACTGAACTCCCTCAGAGCCACAGAGGAGAAATTACTCAACAGTTTACACATGCAAGGTAATACATTTGATTATTACAACTTTGATTGGAAAAAACTATGGCAGGGTTTCTCCCAGTGTAATATAAGCCTGGTGGGCCACCACTCTTAAGTTTTTTTATTTTAAATATATATATATATATATTTACAAGTAACAGAGACAGTAAAGACGGTTTAATAGTTGACACATTGACCTGGGTGTGAGGGCTCCCCTTTGGCTTCATATTCTATTATTTCCAAATTATGATCCTAACTTGTGCACCTCCGAAATTTTGTAACTGAACATTTTTTAACACAAAAACACGGTGGGCCGTTAGTGGACCGGCGTAGTGTCTCTACCGCCAGGCTACGCAGGTTTTCTGGGGGAAACCCTGGATTGTAAAGACTTGTTAACCAAACATTGAGATGTTTGGTTATCACTAGCCTGGTAAAAAAGAAGCCTTTGTTCTATGCTTCACTTCATACAGAGGGTCTGGACCCTTGGCTATTAAGAAACGATTGCTTTGCTGCTAACTTTTATTAGCGACACATAGGGGTCCATAGTGAAACATTAAAATAAAGCATCAAATCAAATCCACAATGTCACAAATCTACATGAAGGCTAAAGTGCCAATGATTCCAGAACTTTGAATAAAACATGACTGAGCTAAATGGAGAATCTGTCAGGGACACAATTACACTATTTGTTTAGTCAACTGTACACTCGCGAGATTCTGCAATAAAGCATGACGAGTGGGTACGCCAACAGTAACAACCGTTTAACTTACACTGCTCCATCTTAGCATTTTAAGCAGCAACCTAATTCCACCCTTGTATGCTACAGTGAGTTTCTGAATGTTGCTTTCTCTGCAGCACCTCCACAAATGGCCAGTGTACACTGGGATACAATAGGCTTATTTAAAGTGCCCAATTTTCACTGGAACAACGAACGTACAAAATTTACGTCTCAGCATACATGATTTTGCATTTAATTTAAAAAGCCATATTATCAGATATGTAGCGTCCTAAGTATTTACCCGCAGCACAAACAATAGCAACAGTACCAGACAGAGTAAAGTCAGGAAATACTAAATTGTGGTCCTCCATACATCTATAAATAAATGTCATACTCTATAAGCATATTGAGAACAGACCCCCAGTAACGTCTACTGATGATCTGCCACACTAAATTCTCATTAAATACATTGAAGTTTATGGCTATAAAGTGACAACGATTCAAAAGATTTGAAGACTTCTGCAAACTGATATATGTGTGAAGGGAAAAGAATACAATCTTCTCCTACTGTTTCTCTTCTGTTTTTCTCACTTCCAGGCAAATGAAGTGACCAGCAGGGCAGAATGTCATCATTCCAGGTGGTGGACTCATCGCCTGGCTGCAGCGTCAGCATCATGGAAACATCCAACTTCGCTCATGTCATCTTCCAAGACGTGGGGAAGAGTTTCCTACCACAGGCCCCTTTGGAGTGCCGTTACACGCTGACCCCTTACATTACTCCCCACCCCAAGGACTGGGTGGGCATTTTCAAGGTATTCGGTTAATGCAATTTACTTTGCTCTCAATGTTTGATATTTTTTTTAAATCACAGCCATTTACGCAGGTTTGTGGTGGTACAAACAAGTGTTAGGGTCGCATTAATTGCCCGTAGCTTTGCACTTAGCACATTAACACATGCATCCGCCCCGACAGTAATGATTCGTCACTACAAGCCTGAAAGCCTACCGCAAGCTTTGGTGTGGTTGTTCTGCAGGCAGAACAAGGAAGAGTATACACGGTGGGCTGTTTGCACACATTTGGCCCTCTTTATGAACCACTCTGATTCTTATTAAGACCCCTTCCCTTTCCATCATTTCACATGTGCCCCCCAACTCCCCTTCCTTTGACTTTCCATCAGCCCATTTCCCTTCTCTGCTTGGACTCTTTTATCAGGGCCATCAAATCTCACACGTAATTAACAGGAAATGGGAGCCGGGAAACTTAATGTCTCGTAAAGACAAAAGACAAACGTTTTATCGTAGTTTTAAGAACTGACTTCAAATCCACCAGTTCAATTAAACAGGAATAAAGATGCTGAGTTTATTTGGAAAAAAAAAACAAAAAAAAACTTGAGGATTGGAAAATGTAATTATGGTAATCCATGCTAAAGAAACCCATTGATGGTCAGAGCTGCATGTCAGGGAACAAGCAGACCGTAGATTTTTAATCCTCTTTGACGTATATGCCTGTCTTTTTTGCGTTCATTAGGACTTTATTTTATAGTTGCAAAGTCTTGCCACTGTCTTTATACCCATCAAACTAAAACAATATTTACTGTACTTTGTTGGGAATAAGTGTTCTAGAATAGCAAAAAGTGGTGCATAGATGTTACATAGAAGGAAAAAGAAAATATAGTCCTTAGCTCCTCATGTAAATACTTTGTAAAACCACATGTTTCTACAGACTTCACACATAACTACTAGTAGTTGTGCACATTCTTTGCAAAATAGCTTAAGGCCATATGTACAGAGCAGTTTATAAATCATGACAGATTCTTTAATTTATTTAGGTCTGGACTTTGACTGAGTCAATTCCAGTTAGTTTTTTTTGGGAGGGGGTTGTGTGGTCATTCATTGTACAAATTAAATGCGATCGCAATCAAGTTTTTGTTTTCAAACGGTTCAAGACCCTAAAGCAATGCGCAGAAGTAGAAGAAGGTAGACATCAAAAAACTGTTGTATACGTATCTGAGTTAGTACCACACAAGAGTGGCACAAATCGGACTTTTGCCTGGTTCTGACTACCATGAAAAAGTCTGATCACATGTGCTTATCGTGTGAATGCATCCTAATGTTTGTTTTGTTTTCAAATTCTTCGACATGATCCGTGGGACTCTGCCAACTGACCTGACTCAGCCTGTTAGCTTAGTTAAACATCCAGGTCTCAGTAAGTTTGTAGTTGTTTCCTGCTCTTTTCGCTTTGGAGTAAAACTCTTTGAGATGCTCAATGTTTGGGAAATTGTTTTATAACCCAGTGTGTCTGTGTTTGCTCTTTGTGATGCTGTTCTCTACTGTTCTCTTAACACATCTCCGAGGCCTTTGCAGAACAGCTGGATTTGTACTAAGATTATCTCTTTAATTATTACATGACATCTGACCGCAGTTGGTTCCTTGGGATTGTGTGGATACAAATACACACTGTTCTTTTTAGATTTTTATCTAAAAAATGTAAAAACCATCTATCATTTTGCTTTCCCTTTGCAGGTAAGCGCCACTTTGTGTTGGTCTCACAAAAATGTTAAAAGTTCAAGTAGTACAAAAAGAAGGCGCTGTAGATAAAGCGGCATTCCAAAAAAATAAAACATTTTATGATCTTTCACAAATAATGCACATTTTAAGATATGCCAGCAAGTTTCAGTTTGAGTTACGATGCTGGGGAATTTTTTAAAACAAAACTGATTACAGTTGACTTTCACACTCCAAAGCTGTTAATACTAGTCTTTAGCATGAAGGTTTATGTCTTCCCAGAGGCAAAAACTTTTCGCAGGTCTGACTCAGGGACGCAATATTTTCTTCCTCTTTCCCATCCCATCTTTATGCGCTACCTGTGAGAGAGCCAGACTAAGCAGCAGAGCTGAGATCTGCTGTGAGCATGACTCAGAGCAGGCAGGAACGGTTGGTTTAAGTTGAGCACAGACGCCTCCTAGTGGCTAAGAGTGCTCATGCAGCACATTGATACAGGGATTCTGATGCAACAAACATGTTTCTGGACGGTGTTGCCCTCCAGCAGTATTCGCATGCTGTGTGTACACGGTAAACATGGACAGTGTACACCTTAAACACGATTCTATAACACAGCATTTGTTTTCTGTTTGTGTTTTTCTTTTTTGGGGGGGATAAATTTTAGAACTCCTGCTCACATTTCCAAGTTTCTAACTCGCCCACTCCCACACTCCAACAAACAAAAAGGAAACCCCAGAAGGTTTTCAGTTGCGGCATGTTTCGCCGGGTCGGCAGGGAGAAACCCGTTGTGCGAGCGTATAATTAACGTGTCATCACGCTGTCCCCTCTCACTTGGCCTTGAGTGATTGATAGCTGCCTTGCCTGTGATTATTTTATAACATCACTCCTCTCCTGGAATGCTATTCCACGTCTAAGCAAACGTCAGTCAACCTCACCTCTGCAATTAGCAAAATTATTGATGCCTTTTTTTTTCTCTCGCTTCTGTCTTGTGCAAACACACATGACCGCACAAGCAAAGGCTGGCGCGAGGCCACCGAAGCACCGAGCTCATGGCTGAGACACCGGTGGAGGTGGAAAAGAATGTTCTTGGCGCAGGACTTCATGCTGACTGCTACTGGCGCTTTGCAACAGAGATGTGATGTGTGTTATGCGATGATGGGGGTGGGGGGACGCAGTGATTATGTTTAAGGAAACAATGCGTTTAAAACTGACACTTTTGACAAATGCTTCCTGTAGTTCAGTTGATTTACAATTTGAAAGTCTAAATACTTTTATGAGATTGGTGTAAGTAACTCAGCATTTCAATAAAACTGTTTTCCATTGTATTAATTATTAAAGTAATTGTTTATTAGCTAGCTAGGATATTAACAGCAGGATATTTAGATTTTTTTTTTTTTTATTGAACCGTGCAACAACTTTGCCCACCTTATTTCCTTCAAAGTAATCTAGACAATGTGATTGAATTGTAAGACGTAATTCTTATTCCATATATTAATTTTAATATATATTTTTATATAACTATTTTATTTAAAAAAATTTTATAGGACCACATGATTGAGCTCCGTCACACATTTAACGTGAACATTTGGTGGTACATGACTGACTTAAGAAAACAGGAAATTATTTCCGGGAAAAAAACAACAGCTCCTTTTTCCTATTTTTCTTTTTATTCGTCACTGACTGAACTTATAAAGTCAAACTGACCAATCAGAGCAACGTGCACTAGCGCGTCTTATTGCAAGATCACTACTCTTCCCATGGCTGCACAGTTACTCCATTCACCTGTCCGTCCATCTTTCAGTCCAGGTGTCTGTCCATCCATCCATTCATCCGTCCTTCACCTCCTACAACTTTGACAATTGACAACCACGAGCTTCTTGTGGTTGTAAAATCGATTAGGATTTTATGTGTGTTCTGAAAATGTTTGAAAATTAAAAATAAACAAGCAATCTTCAAGAGTGTTGCCATGCACATACATGTATTCAGCATTATTGAATCAATGCTTTGCTGAACCACCTTTGGCTAGAATTACACATACAATTATTCTGAATGTGCAACACAAAATAATTGTATATTAGTAGGCAGGGTCCCTCCCTACCTGCAGGCGTTAGCTCAGTCTTGATCAGATAGCATCACTGAATGTTATTTTTTTTTCTTGCCACAAATTCTTAATTAGATTTAGGTCTGGACTTTGACTAGGCTATTCTAATGCATAGATATGCTATGATTTAAATAGGGGTGCTTCCTGACTGATCACTCAACCTTAATGAGCCTGACCTGCCGATTCAGATTTATTTGTTTGAAAAGTCACTAAGTTAGCAACAGAGGGGTGACTTTTGTTCATCGTGCACATGCAGACTCTCACAGCAGAGCAAAAGTGGGCAGTGGTTGATTTTCAGGCCTTTGCGGAAATAGATGGATCGGTTTCTTGTGTAAATATCAGCAGATCGGCAATCTGCTGAAGTTAAGGAAATCGGGGCCGATCGATTGGTGCACTACTCCTTGGCATTTGCCCTGGATTTCTTTACCTTTATTTGAAATATAGGAACCTGAATACATGAAGCCACGCTTTTAAAGTTATTGGTAGAAGAAAAGAACTTGTAGAGCTGAGTCCTCCAGACAGTTTTTTAAAAGTAAAAAGTAATACACGGATCAAAAAAATAAATACATATTTGGACTGTATGAATTTCCAAATTTCAAATCTTTTTTCATGCACGCTGCTCCCCCAGGTTGGTTGGAGCACAGCCAGAGATTATTACACCTTCCTTTGGTCTCCCATGCCTGAGAACTACGAGCCAGGAAGTACTGTGCACAGGACTGTTGTGTTTCAAGGTACGCACTCAAGAGATCCACACACATTATTACAGAAACCACTATACAGAGCCTGGGTATTCCAAAGTAACTCCTCCATTTTACGGTGCATATAAAAACCAGCACTCTTATTTAATAAGGGAGAACGACCGCAAACGACGGCCTGGGACCCGCGCACCTCTCCTACCACACACACACTCATGCTGAGGGTCTGCGGACTGGTTTTTACTGGACCTGGAATGGTCAGATATTACCCAGTGAAAATATGAGTTCACACTGCGGTGCGTTAGGAGTCAGTAAAAGCGGCCGCCTACTGGATCGACTCTACTCAACGCCGCTCCGTTTCTGAGAGTAGAGAGTATAAAGCGCCAGTTGAATCTTGGAGTAAATACAGGCAGTTTGATGTGTCAGCATGCGAAGGAGTTGTTGTAAATATAGACAGAAACACTTGTTTGTATTAATATCAAAACAGGTTGGAAATAAAACAATTTTAATACCTCACCTCCTATTTCTCTCTCCCTCGCAGGCTATTATGTCCCTAAATCGGACGGGGAGTTTTACCAGTTCTGTTATGTCACTCACACGGGGGATATCAGAGGTGCCAGCACGCCCTTTCAGTTCAGGCCCGCCACGCCTACCGAGGAGCTGCTGACTGTCACAGAGGAAGACAGCAACTCAGACATACTGGTCGTTACCACCAAGACCGGCCTGGTAGAGGTAGACCACACACGACCGTTGCTTATATTTGGTCTTTCTGCTCTTGACCTCCTAGCAGTCAACTCTGACATCATCAGCTGCTTTTTTTAGGCAGCGGCAGACACATGGCAGTATATCTTTGTCCCATTTCAGCTCCTCGGCCCTTGAAACTGAATCAGTCCAACTCTTCTGCTGCATTCATACAATCGGGTTCTCTTTGTGTGGCAGAATGGCATGAGATTTTTGCACCACTGTGTTTCAAATGGCCCATTTTGAGGCTTTTTCTTTTGTTACAAAATGTGATTGGAGCAGCTGCTTTTTTTTTGTTTCTGTATTTAACATATGAGCAATATGCCTAACTGTCCAGGGCACAATTTCTTACATGGGAGGCAAAATATGATAAAGAGATGTGTTCAGTTGTGCCTGAATGAATTACCAGTTTTGTCTCGGTAGATCCAGTCAATGAGGATAGGGCACCTTCTGTGGTGTGTAAACAATATAAGAGTAAACATGACCATTCACTGTAAATAATGTTTACGTCGGCATCTAATTCAAGGATGTACAGATAATTGCTATCTGTACAAAATTAAATTGAGGGGATAGTTTACTTTTTCTTTTCTCGTTTGATTTATTTTTTTAAATTTTTTGCTAGTTTTAAAACTTGCCTAACATGAACTGGATGATTCCACAGCCATAATCTTTGTTTTAAAGAACAAACTGTTTTAAACACAGTTTTAATTTGTGGAAAATGGTTTTCTAGCTTGTGCAAGAATCTCTATGGAACATAAAAAGAAGATATAAATAGCATGTGGAGTGTTTTACATGTAACTAAAGCAAAGGATAGAGTTTGCTGTAGGACTGTGAGCAAGTGAGCAAAAAAAAAAACAACAAACTTGCTGGTTCTGTTTAAATGAAATTGTAGGCCAAATTTTTGAAAGAGTTGGTACATTTTGTGTGTTGTGTGGACACTAAGCGTTCTGCACCAGCACTAAGCCACAGGGATGGGAACATGTTTGATTTTTTATTTTTATTTTTGGCATATAAGGATATGTGTGACTATATGTATGTGTACTGCCTCAGTTGCCATGGGTACTAGAAGTCAAACTTGGAATGTGTGTGTTTCTATTGCTATAGAGTCCACAATAGAAAATAAGTCGATTAATCTTCTGTCTGAAGCACTCCACACCAAATGAATGCAAGGACGTTGTAATACTGATATGCTGAATGTTGAAGACCCTCCAGCTTGGAGCAAGTGCTGGAATCTGGCAGGCCCTATAATGACGCAATAGTGTTTTATGTCAAGCAATTTGCGTATTTATTCTTTCTCTTTGATATAAGGCAGAAATTTTGATTGCTACTGTGTGTGTATTTTGAATTTCCACACTGGGAGACGTTATTCTGCGCTTTCATTCAGTATGAAAAATTAATTGAAACAAACACTTTTATTGTTTTATATTAATACCAGGAAAGATGCCTTTCAGTTTTGGACTAAATATTTCAAGGTTTATTTTCAATTTAAAATGAGTAAATCTCAGTTTTGGCATTTGTTTCTTTCTGCTGTTGTACCGTACATTTACACCCCATAAAGCTCACTGAATGTTTTAGAGAGTTTCTTTGCCATGACACTCACAGAACCTATTAAAGAAAACAAGAAACGATACATTAAAACTCCAGATCTCCAGATACTGGCGCCACATTACGGTTGTTTTGTCTCCTTGTGTCTGACAGCATGTGGAGGAGGCACAGCAGGAGCGCAGGGAGCTGCTGAAGGCCATGCGCCTCCTGCAGGAGGAGAAACAACAGCTGCAGGAGGAGCAGAAGCAACTGGTCAAGGAAAGGGAGCAGGAGAGGGAGACGTGTTGCCTTCTGCGGACACACAACCAGGTCAGACCGACGAGGTGGAGTGGTCTAAAATGTTACGGAACGAGCGGAAGCACACTATTTGTGTGCATCTGCGTGCATAACCACTCATTTAAATTATAAGCCATTTAGATGATGAGACCGAAAGTGGGACAGTTTCAGTGTGTTTGTGTGTGCCGTGGATCTCAGAAGTGTACACACCCCTGTTAAAAGTCCAGGTTTTTATGTTGTAAAAAATTTTGATCATAGTAAATCATTTCAGAAGGTGTCCAGTTTAATATGACATTTATCATGTAGAATGAATAACAGACAAAGCTATTAGGGGGTAAAATAAAACAAAACAGACGAAAAACCCTAACGACCTGGTCACGCAAGTTCCCACAAATTAAACTAGAACTTTGTTGAAGTTCTATCCAGTTTCAGTGTTGAGTTTTCTCGACTTGACAGTATTTGCCGACTGTGTCTTGCTAACGTTCTTCAAACCTCACCAGATTTGCCAAGGCGTCTCGTGGCCACAACCCCACTTCTGGTGACTGCAGGGATTTTCTGGTCAAGATTTAGTTAATTTTTGATTATGCCACCACATTGTCTAGCTGTGGGCACGGTAAGTCTGGTTTCATCAGACCATAACATTGTCCTACAAAGGAAAATTTTAGTCACAAATTAGGCCTGGGTGTTTTCTTTGGAAGAAAATGATTTAGTTCTGCAACTCCTTGCTTTAGACACGATAGAAGTGACGTACTCACATGCAGAACACAACAAGAGGTTGACAGTTCTTCCTAGAGCTATCTGGGTTTTTGTCTTCCCCTCCTTATTTTTGGAAAACATCCCGTTTTTGTTTAGTTGCCCTGATGCAATATTTTCTTCTGTTAATGAACTGAACAATTGCAAATAGTTAGTTATTGGTACAACGTGTTAGTGTAAGCATTTGTATGGTTATTTGCAGCTTCTTCAATAGGATTGCACCGATTGCAATTTTCAATTCGTTTTATTCAACAGATTTTTTTTTGATTTTTTTTTTTTTTTCAGTTGAATTGTGCAGAAGTGTTGTGCCAAACCGAATTTGGAAAATGGTTTTTTAAAAAAAGAATTTAAGCCACCAAACCTTGGCTTTTTAGCAGGGATTTGTAAACGGACAGCCAGACGCCGCTAGCACTTCCCTCTAGGAGCCGCGTCCTCGTCAGCGATCATTGACCTGAAAACTTCAAAGTCCCGCACATTTATTAAAAATTTTGACAGACACACTTCAAACTGCTGCTATGGGAGCGTGTGTGTGTGTGCGCGCCTGTGCGTGTGTTTGCGTGCCTTCCCCTCCGCCCCCCTCGTCTCTCACTCCTTCCTTTAACGACCTGACTCAGTGGTCCAGAACGGAATTGGGACACAGTTTTTTCCCGGGCATCTGGCGTCAGCGACGATGCCATCTCGACCGCAGAGTGAACAAACATGACGTCAAACGCACGCGCGCACCAAGGCGTCGCGCTCGCATTCAGGTCGCACGCCAGCGGGGCCCCTCGGGTTTGCCTTCACACACGCACAAAACACACACAAACATGCTCATTATGCCACCCGCTTGCAAAAACCCTTTTAGTCTGTGTGTGCAGAATGACAGGAGGGTAGTCCACAAAACCGCCTTTATGAAAAAACAGCCCTGCCCAGCCTCAGGGACAAACACAGCTCAGTCACGCGATTCGGCGGCCACCGCTCTCCTACTATTTTTCCTCGCCTCTTTCTTTCTCTTCCAGGGCTACTTTTGTAGGGGATAGATCATCAAAGACTGAATCACATTTCAAAATAGGAAATCTGTAACCTGGATGTTTGTCAATCTTTTCCCTCTTCCCAGGATGAGTCACATGTAGGGTTTTTATTATTTGCTGCATTGCTCAGTTGATGAGAACTGGCTTGGCACTGATTCCAGTTTTTAGGAGAGCAGAGGGGTTGGCAAAAAGAGGTGAAACACTGAAATCTGCCAAGAGCTCTGAAAGTTTGAATCTGGTCTCATATCGCCCCCTGGTGGACCTCCCTGGGCTGAGGTCCACTGTAGTTGAGATCAGGCTGCTTTGAGTTAGCCTGCTGCTCTTATTTTATGAAGGACAAAATTGCCATAAATTTAAACGGTAATACACACACATACACACGCACGCACACACACACACACACACACACACACATTGTTAATACCGTGCCGCTTCTCATTCAACAGCCGTGTCCATCTGTGGATATACGACTTGTTGGAGGGTGCGTCAGCTCGTGGCTCTCCCGATGAAAATATCCCTTTGAGTTTAACATGAAAACATAAGTACATATTTTGTGGCTGCTAATTTTACGACTACACTTTTTATAAGGTCTTTATGCACTGCTAAAGTGCTTCCCAAATGCCAGCCGTAAAAAAAATCATACAGCGATCCATGTAGAGCCAAGCCCAGAGGGAGACGGGGCCTTAGTGTGCACCGATGGGTGCGTTTGGACTCTTATCTATTGATTATTACCGTCTGGGTTTGACAGTCTAAATGTCCTTTTAATGTGCAGCTGTAGCTTCGTGCGTGCATGTGTGTATATTGGGGAAGAGAAAGTGGGTGTGTTTTTTTTTTGTTTTTTTTTTGCTCCTGAAAGAAAGGCGTGTGCAGAAGCTATGCTGTCCTGTCACTTCTAATATTAGCCGTCGATGATTTAAAGTCATTCGGTTGCGATGTGCAGCAAGTTTAAACAAGATGTTCTTCTACTGACACACACCATGTGGAAAAAACATACTTAATTTTTCTTTTGTTAGCTAGAGCTTTTTTTGCATCTGTGTGTTCCCTACAGTGTCTTATATTCATGTTCCTTTTAGAGTTTCAGATGTTTTCATTGGGTCTTTATGTGACAGACTAACGCAAAGTAGCGCATCTTTTTTTTTTAGAAGGGGGACTACATACACACCACACTTTCCAGATTTTATTTGTAAAAATATGTTGAAAACTTCTGTCATTTTCCTTCTATTTTTGAATTATGTACAACTAAGGCAATATATGTCATGATATACATGTGAGCAATATCAATAGATAAAACATCTGACAGAATATTCAGTACTGAACTCCAATCCAGAACCGCACAGCATTCTGGGAGAGGTAGGCAGAGGGAAGGCTTTTGCTCTTTGTGAGCTACGTATCAAATAACTAACTCGCTGTTTGGTTACCTAGCAACAACCTGTTGAGTAATTGTGCAGCAGCAGTTTCAAGTTTTTGACACAGTACCTCATAAATGCTGAAAAATAAAGAACAACAGTGTGGGTGTGGAGGAAAAACTGTGAATAAAACAGGAAAGGTCATGCCAGCAGTTTGCCAATATTGTTTTAGATATTTAAAAGAAAAAAAAAACTACATAATTATCAAAATAGACCTCTCCACTTGGGAAGCTTTCTTCACAGTATGGTCAAATATCAAAAATTTTAAAAAGTCAAATTTCCTTGTAACAGTACCTGTAGGTATTGTTACTGTTACAAAGTAATGTTTCGCTGTTTCTGTCAAAGTAAATGACTTTTAATTTTATTTTTCTTCAAATCACATTCGTTCTTAAAATAAATAACATAAAAAATAAATGAGATTTGATTTGGGTTTGTTAAGGTTCACTGATTGCTTTTGGTTTTTCAGTTTCTGACGGAGACCCCACAGATAAATTTGCACTCATTCAACCAAAAAGACACATATCTTTAGACCTCTGTACCATATATAATTAGAATTTTTATCAGAACGTTTGCTTGTTAAATTCACTCTAATTTAGTTGGCAAACAAAACACTGTCAAATCACCGAAGGTAAATTGTGCTTTGCAAAGTCTGTATTTTGTTTTGAATTGTCCAGTCCAGACAAAGCATTATGGAGTTTAAAATAGGGCCCATCTAAGGGCAAGAAGAATTGTGAAATAGCCCAACACACAGCCAAATTTAAAAATTAACTAAATCAATGTGTAAACCTCTGAAAAAATCTGGAGTTTTGATTCAGGAAAATTAGGTTTTGGCCTATGGGTATATCAGAATGTTGAAAACCTGTAATTTACTAGATATTAATAAGGGTAATATTTTATTAGCATGGAAAATTTCACCACAGCCGCTGTATCAGCTTCTCTGATTGGCCGCCTCTTTGCCCCCCAGGAGCTGCTGCGCTCTTCGCAGGGACTCTCCGACGAGAGGGAAGAAGTACGGAGGAGGCTGACAGAGGCCAAAGACCGAGTCCGGCAGCTGGAGGAGGACCTGCTGGGAGTCACCCAGAGGGGCCTTCAGAAGGAGACTGAGCTGGACTGGTGAGGCGAGAATCCTTTTATGAAACCATCTAGCTTAGAGACGAACACACCGTACAGATGTGAATGGTGAAAGAACCAATTCTGTCAAAATGATTCCAGTACAGTCTATGGAAGAACTACAGCAGCTCGACTATGTTATGTTGCAAGCAGTGTCGTCAGTAACGCGTTACTAGCACTTTTTTCAGTAACGAGTAATCTAACGCGTTGCTATTTCAAATCCAGTAATCAGATTAAAGTTACTTATCAAAATTACTTTGCGTTACTACGTTCTTTTGTTATTTAATTGTATTTCCTCTACGCGTCTTGTCGAGTGACCGACGTCTTTATGCGACAGAAATGTAAACAATGGAGGGAGATGCGCATTTTGTTGGTGGAAAAACAGTAACTATTTTGAGTTTCTGTCGCCAAGTCCGATTATTATAAGCGGCTTTGGGCTTTTTTTTTCTTTTTTTTTAAAAAAAGTCGCTAGCAGATTTAATGAGTCGCGGGTTGCGCCTTTTTAGGCTCGTTTTTGAACGTGAAGTTGCTCATTTGGGCCTGGAAATAAGCAGAGACTCATAATAAACCCCAGAATTTGTCCGTCATTAAGGTAGTTTTAGTCAGAATCTCCCTGTTCATCATTTCCCGGATGATCCGTCCCGCTGTGTCTTTGTTAATGTCAAGTTAATATATTACCTCTGAATGACGTCGAGCTTCGCTTTGCGCTCCAGAAAACC
>CAEFZX010021301.1:0-54244 GCA_903066825.1 Alfaro cultratus
GTACTTTTACTTTTACTAGAGTACATTTTTGTCTGTGTATTTGTACTTTTACTTAAGTACATTTTTTGAGTACTTTATACTCAAAGTATAAAGGCTTTAGTGTATTCAGAAGCCCTCATATCTTCTGGTAGATGTTATATGTGCTGGATAAGATAAGAAGTACATCAGGACATTCTAGGTCAGGTAATCTTCTACTTCAAGCTTGAAAGGTTTTGGAGTTCCTAACATTTTTTTTCTTTAACAAATTGCACCTCTGGAACGTGTCCTATTGTTGTCAAATGCCTGGTTTGGTTATAAATGAACAGTTGGTCTTGTTTTTGCTTCACACATAAAGATAATTATCTTCCCTTATGTTTTGCATTCTACCATTAAAGACGGGTTGTTTTGTCCCTCGTAGGACGATGAGACCAAAATAGAGGCCTGTATCTGATGACTGATGACTTGACCCTGGTGAAAAGGGACCACACACCCTTCTGCATGACTGTCTGTCAGGTAAACACACACCCAGACATGTAGGCTTTCCTCTATAAATACTAAGGTTGGCTTTGCTATTAATGGAAATCATGATTTTGAGCTTCTTGCAGAAAATGAACATCAGTCTAAGTTTACCTTGACGGTGTGTCCCTGAAACGTTTTCATTTCGATGGAAGGCAACTAACACTTATCTAATTATATGGTTATTTCAAAGATCCTTCAGCTTCTTCAGTGCTGGGTTTGTAGGACTGCCTGCCTTTTCTTGCTCCAACCCATCACATTAAAACATGAAAAGATGACTATCATGTGATCTCTGGAAGGAACTCTTTCCTCATCGTCTCGGCTTCTCCATATTTGAAAGCATGCTGGCTCCCCAGACTTGTTTGTGTGTACTTTTGCTAACCTCTCATGAAGCAGATAAGAGCAGCATTATTGATGTTTTGAGGGCATGCTCTAATGTGGGTGCATTCTTACGACAAATCTGTAGAGAACATGAGGTCAAGGAAACGTGGAAAAAAACAAGTGTGGTAGAACTTTTAAACAAAAGGACTCAGATTTTTTTTGACTAGCATTGTTCCATGGATTAACAGGACCCTATTGTTTGACAAAAACATGCCTTTTTTTGCTTTAAAAAGACCCCAAAACACATATATTTTTCACTTTAAAATTAGCTTGAACACAATTAATTTGTACCATTTAGCAGTGCAGTTTAACTACCTAATGCAATAATGACATAATAAAGTCACGTTGCATGATTAAAATTATTTTAACAGTTTCTAACTTTATGAAGCCCTGTTATACCGCAGGCCTTGAAGCTTGTTAGTACTGAAGCAGTTAGTCAGATTAACTCCTGCAAAACACAGTGAAATAGGCAATAAAAAACATTCAAATTGTTTATCCTAAGCTAACTTAGTTATTTGTCAGACAGATTTTAGTTCAACCGACCTTTTAATATTGCCATTTGAAGATTTCTATTGAACAAGAGAGGCCTTTTCAACATTAGCCAGAGAACCGTTTGAGGTCTGTAGAGAAAACCAGGAAACGGTTAGCCGCTCGCTCGGTTAGCCGCCGGAGGAGCATCAGCAGTGGGTCAGCGGACTGTTTTTTGTTAGTCGTTATGTGATCATCCTTCTTTTCATTCTAGAAACTGAAGTTGGGTTATTGCAGTGCATTGTGGGATGAACCATTTTTATTCCAGTCTGTTTGTTCCTGGTAGTTCAGTCCATCATGGCTGGATCCCCAACAAAAGGTTTTGAAATCATCTCATAGTCTGTAAGTTATTTCAGATAATACTAAAGTAACTTGACGATTTCTGCTGGGTGTTTTCCTAACAAACACACATTTTACAGAAACATTGTTTACTAAATTCAGTTACGAATGAGACCCTGTAAATCGAATGAATATTTTTATTATTTTAAATTAAACACTTGGCTAGCTTATTAAAATTTTCAAAAAGGAGCCATTTATGCTTCTCCAATAAATGATAACACAAAATGTAGGTGCAGACCACAGCATTGGCTGGTATGATTCTATTTTCTACACCTTTTTCGCTCTCCATCTAATGACTTCCTCTCCTCCTCTGCCCTGAAGCTTGCCTCCCTGAGCTCATCGCAGCTTGTCACATCACTTTGGGGTCAGTTCATTCAGAGGCCTGCAGCAGGAGACCTCCACAGGTTCTAAAAACAGATTTGACAGGCCTATTAAAATGAGTGATCTCCACTGCCTTGCTCTTGTCTGCTGCTGTAGCCAGAATGCGTACTAAGCTGTCTTCCCCAGGGTAGAGACTTGGGTAGCAGGGCGAAAAGCCTGGAAGATAAAATGACAGTGGCACATAGCTGGCAATGTGGCAGCTCCCAGAATTATCTCCTGATGAGGTTTTCAATTTTGGGGAAGGCAGTGGAACCTGAGCTGCTGTGCCTGGAGGCGCTGAGCCACACAGAGAGAGATGAACACAGACAGGAAAGTTGATGCCCATGTGCAAACACTAGATGTTTAAGTACAGGAGAATACAAACATGTAAATGTCAAAGAAAGCAAGGCAACAAGAAAATATAGAACATAAATCATTCAAATCTGTCTTCCAGTTAAAAATATTATAAAAGGCATGTTATTTGCAGTGGTTCCTCTTGCATGCATGGTGATGTTAAAGCATCTCTGAAGACCTGGACACAAACAAAGACAAATTGTTTACAAGTAGAGGAAAATCCTGACACAGGTTTTTTTTTTTTTTTGTGATTTGCTTTTCTTACAGAGATTAAACAAAAAAGCTACATTTGATTTGAAATCTGTAAATTTACAGATTTCAAAGTGCATCAGCAAAATGCCTAAGCTTCTGTTTTAAACCTCAGTTTTAGGGAAACTTTGTTAAAATTCTAAATAAGTCTGAAGATATAGCTTAAAAAAAGTTTGTTTTTTTGTCAATCTTCTGTTGTGATAAATGGAGGTAAAGTTGAAATATTGACTCAAAAAGTACATTCAAAGCATGTTGTAAAGATTTGCTTGGTTGTCTTACTACAATTAAGGTAACAATAAATTTGAAATAACTCAGTGACCAACACAATCACATGGACTATCCTGTGGAAAAGGCTAAAGAGCAGCACACACCTGTCTATGACTGATGTGGTTACCAGTGTGAGGAGACACCAGGTCATTGTGATTATCTATGACTCTGCCACACATGTTTGTAATTGAACATCTTATTAATTTAACCACCAAGTTTCCTCTAACTTTAAAATATTATCTAATAACACCAACCAAGAGTCAGAACAGAATCAGCTGCTTGGCTTATTTATTTGCTTATTGGCATAAAGAACAGGTACAATGAAGAAGATTGATGCTGTCGCCACCACGGCTTTAACTCTCCACGTCTCTGTTTCCACTTTGACCTGTTGGTGTTTCTCAAGCTTCTCATGACTCTTCTTCTTGGTGTTGCTGTTGTGATTTCTACATCCATCACTACTGGACTCTTTCCTGCCTGGTCTGCTAAAGCAATGCCTGGAAGATTAGACATTACCTGTATATCAGTCTGGATCTGGAAGTACCACAATCTCTGTTTCAAAGTCATCTTTGCACATCCTGCATCTTGGCTAATAACATTTCTGCTGCCATTTCTACTTACACGCAAGACGAATGAAGAAAAGAGTTTGAAGCTACAATTTCTCTTCGCTCCGTCTCTGATCCATAAACAACAACAAAATAAGCTGGCAGCATAAAACCTCTCCGGTTAGCCTGATCGTTTAAAGGGTTGGAGCTCAAGCGGTTAGTTAATATCCTTATGTATGAAGTGAAGCCGAAGGCAGCATAGTCAAATGATCAATTGGGCCCTCATAAAGCTGGACTGGATCTCTGTTTCCATGCATGAATGCACACACTCAGCAGACTGAGCTTCAGGGGAAATGCTGCACCGTAAATATATCCAAAGTTTACCTTTAAAAAACACAGCATAAATCTTTTGTCCCCTCCCCCCCCAAACTAAATCGCTCTTAAATGATGTCAAAATAAGCTGTGATAACGTCACTTAAAAAAATAGCATAATTGTCTTCAGAGTTCTCAAAAACAAAGCTGTTGTAAATGTGATTTCTTAAACAATATGACAGTGTTAAAATAAAAAGAAACTAAGTTTGTTTGAATCAGGGTCCTAAATGGAAACCTCCTGAGATGATGCGTAATTATCTGACTAAATCTGTTCAGTAAGATGTAAATAAAGTTGAAACCAAGAAGGGGATTGATCTTTGTACAAATCTCTAAAGCAGATCTCTGTTAGAAAACCTCGAGGTTGACACACTTCTGTGGTGAACAAACCAGATAGTCCAAAGAGGGCAGAGGAAAAACAAACTGCAGCGCTTTTAAGTAGGCCTGCTTGTGTCTGGCCTCCACCGATTACAGAGAAACACTCTGTCAGATCACTGGGTAAAACGCAATTCATTATAAAAAGTGGAAAAAAATGTTTATACGTTAATTTAGATTCTTTGAAGCGCAACATTGTGGGAGCTTTCATCCTTTCAACCTCTGTCAAATCTCTCATAAAAAAGAAGTCATGGTTTTAGACAATTCCTCTCCAACACCTTGCTCCATGTTTGAATTGTAAATTTGTTGGCACAAAGTGAAGTGGGAGCTGCTTCCTCAGAATTAGCTATTCTGTTGGAAGGGCTGCCAGGATGTGTGAGCGGGACTTCCTCTGAGGGCCACAGCTTTGAGCTGCTGTCTCCTGCAATCCACCCTGATCAATGGCTCACTGTGCGAAGCCAAGTCCCTTACCGACTCTGGCAGACAAAAGTGAAAAATGATTTTTTTTTTCTTTGCGTTATAATATGAGATCAAAAACATACACATTATGGTTCCTCATATTTTACGCTTTGTGTGCTTGCAGTGCATGCGTCTGATGATGTGAATTATGGAGAAGTGTAGCTTTAAGCCTTATTTTACACTCACCACCTTGCTGGAACTTCTTTATGCATGGATTTAATGAAGTGATGGAAACGTTTCCCTGAGATTTTGGTCCATTTTGATATGAATGTATCACACATGAGCTGCAGACTCCTGATGCTCTGTATTGGACTGAGATCTGATTATTGTAGAAACCACTGGTTTCATTGTCATGAGCAAAGAAGCTATTTTAGAGATAATACAGTGTGGTACTAAAGGAATACTCTAGATAAATAGTGTTCATTTTGTACTAATAGGATTAAAATGTGGCAATAAATGATCTCCTACCTCAGCAGCCCTAATCGCTAATGGAGCCATGCTTTCATGTTCACCAAAATGTGAATTTACCGTCTGAATGTAGCAGCTGAACTCGAGTCAGTTCAGATCAGGTAATGTCTTTTTAATATGTTATCTGATTTCAGTGACCCTTTGTTGAGTGTAAGTTTCCTTTTCTTTGCTGGCTGGAGTGGCAGCCTGTGTGGTCTTCTGCTGCTGTAGCCACACCTTTTTGAAGGTTTAGCATGTTGTATATTCAGGGATTGCATTCCAAATAATTTGGATGTAGTAGCTAGCTTAGCTGCCATTTCCTGTCTACCATTTGAACTGATCCCTCCATTCTCCACCGACAAAACAGGCATTTTCTGTTTACACAAATATTGCTCCTTGGATATTCTTCTTTGTGTGATGAATGTTAAATCCTAGCAGCTCAGCAGTTTCAAAATACTTGGACCTTACCCATCTGGCACAAACAAAGTCACTCAAATGTTCAAAGTCACTAACCTCCCCATTTTGATACTTAGTATGAACTGCAGAAATCCTAAATGAACATAGCTGTGGCCATGCGATTCACTGATTTGCTAATAAAATCCAAATTCCATAAAATTTTTTAATTTATTTTATAAAAATTGGAAATGATTAAACTCAGTCTTTTAAAGTTTAAGATATGACAATAATATTCAGGAACTGTGATGACCCAAAATTCTTCACGCTGAACCCATGTATTGAAGAAATGCACAGAGAAAAGTGACTGTTCGGCTCCACGTGGATAGATGGATGGATATAATATAGGCAGCCATTATATTTTTAGCAGAACCTTACCTCTGGAAGGTTCTTTGCAGTCTGACAAAGAGGAGATGAAGAGAGGACAGATGTAGCGGCGCCAGCGGAGGCAACGACAGGGGTGATGGAAGCTAAACTAGCATGAAACTGCCTTCCGTCATGGATTACCAAGGCAGTGCTTTTCATTACCTGCCTTTCATAACAAGATATTTATGGCAACAGGAGGTGTTGGAGAAGCATAAAACACCTGCAACCTATTTGCTTCAGAGATCAAAGCCTGGTGTGTGTGTGTGTGTGTCTTTGCGTGACAGAGGTTGAGAATAAATGGTGCGGAGAAAAAGTGAATTGTATTGGGAAATGGCTCCTATGATATGCTATATTATTGTCTATTTCACACTTGTGTGAGTCTGCTGAATATATTGCATGGGACTTTTATTTTTATTTATTTATTTTTTTAAATCCAGGTCTGTTTTAAGTCCTATAGTGTTTGTTTTTACGCTTGCAGACATAATATAAATTGTGCAGTTATCTAATAAATAACCAACTGTGTGCATACATTTCAACGTCAATTTTAACCAACATTGAAACATTTGTTCACCTAATAAACTTGATTAAGCCACACCAAATAGAAGCAAAAATAACTTCACAGGTAAAGTGTAAAACATAGGAATGACTCTAACATGTAGTTGTGAATTTGACATGTTGACAGTAAAGCCTCACAGAAAGATATTAAAACTGTTGGACGATTTTTCAAAACCTGAGAGTCCAAAACACATGGGCATGTAGCCACATGGCAGGAGCAACACACCACTCAAGAACCAGCTTTCACTCACCAACATTCAAATTTCAAACTGGGAATCTCGCAAAACCTCTCGAGACCAAATGTGAGTTCAGAGTAAGAAAACATGCCCAACTGGGAAGAATCAATGGTTTCTGGACCATTTTTGACTAAAAAGAAAAAACAATATAAAAGGAAGTCTCTCTGTGTTGACATCACTTTGCTTTCTGATTGACTACAAATCTCTTTCAACAAGCTGCGGCTTGTTTGTCCTCAGGAAATGCATGCCAAGACAATCCAACATGTTCCTCGATTAGAGATCGAAGTGATCCCAGCATCCTCCTGAGTGGACCAGATCACTCAACGCACCACACAACCGGTTCATATCTCTTAACATTAACTTAAGAGCCATCCTGATTATCAGGGCGTCTTTAAGGTTGTCAGAGAGGAAAACTCAGGACAAAAATCTGCATAAAAATCTGTCCATGTGAAACAGACATAAGTTTGTGACTCTTGGATTTGTTACTATCTTATAAATTATTTGCCTTGTAGAAGTAATTTTCTACCAAAAATTAACTATACATAAAGTTTCCAGTAAAATTGCAAGGCTAATGTTGGCATGTCTTCTCTCTGTGTGGAAATAGCCAGTGAGAATATGACAAAGAGCATCTTTAAGTGATTTGAGCCAATAAGTTAGTTTTTATTTGATCATTTGCAGACAAATGTTATGGCAGTGGAAAACAGGTGCTTGTCTACCTGGGGATATGGATGACAACATCAGACCGTAGATTAACATCGGATATCAAGGATTATTTTATCAGGGAGTCCGATACCGATCATTTAAAAAAAGCTGTGATTGTCGATGCCTGGAATCAGACTGAGACATTCCTTGAAAAACCTTTTCTACTAATGATTGATGCCATGAATGGTAAATGGTATTAATATATATAGTGCTTTTTTTGTTCTTCTGACATACTATGCCCTTTTTGACTTGGTCAGAGCCAGAAACACACACACTGATCCCCTGAAGTCCAGATAGGAAGACGACTAGTCCAAGGATACATTGACATGTGGCAGACTGGGAGCTGGAATCGAACCCGCAACTTTCCAATTACAGGATAGCTACTTTCCTCATTGATCCCAGAAGTCAATATATGTAGGTGAAATTTGTTATTCACAATTTACCAGAACACTGAAGAGGTGCTAAAAGCCTCTCAGATTAAAGCAAGTATTTCTTGTTTCCTCCTTTTCCCATTTTCATAGGCCACCAGTCTGTGCATGTGGGTGTCAGCCGTGTTATGTGTGTGCGTGCGTGCATGTGTGTGTGTGTGTAGACCAATCAGTGAAAGCTGTGGACAGCTCGGTGCACTATGCTTGGGGGCAGCCATCTGTCAGCTGACGCTTGGTCGACACAGCAATCAGAACGCTCTGCAGCGGGTCCAATCTGTTCCACCACAGGTAGAGCTGTCTGAGTGCTGCCATCAATCTACACTCCCCCTATTTATTCCCTGTCTTTAGTCCAACCTTTTATAACCACTGCCACTCATTCTTCTCCTTGTTGTCTTTTTATCCCTCTATCATTTCTCTTTTCACCTTTTCATCCTTCAGCTTTTTTAGGCATCAGAAACCACATCCTATAGATTGGATAAGCGTCACATTAATTGCGACTCTTCTTGTAATTAAAAAAGCCGAATTGCAGAGCTGTTGTTTGGAGCTGCCGACAATGCTTATATTTTCTGGCGGGGCCATCACACTGTGTATGATCACTATCATGACAGAGTGCTTACTGTGGTGGTCAGTCCAGCAGGCTAAATGTGCCATTCCATCCTCGATCCGTGCCAGGCAGATCTTTTCCCCCTTCGTGCTTTCTGCTGGCAAACGGCCGAACTGCTGATCTGATCAGAGCCATGTTAATGGCAGACGGCAGCTCTTCTAACCAGACTGCTTGGCAGGCCAAGAGGCCTGTGGCAGTGGAGGTGAGATCCTAAATGCCACACTTCGATGAATTATTGAACAAGACCAAAGCAGAACTGTAGGAGAGAGCATTGGTTGGTTTCACTCCGAGGCCCATAAACGGATGTCTGTCACAGCTTTGAATGATAAACGTCCACATTAAGTTTGACATTAACTCTGGGATAGTTTTTTATGATGAATATACAATTTAATCTTTACAGTGACTTAATAGTTATTTAAGCTTAAAATGCATGATCATTACAAGTTTACCAATAATATTCCTGATTTCTCTCCATTTTACTTTTGTCAATAAACAATGTGACTAGTTTTGGCTTTTCTTGTTGGTGCGTTTGCTTCCAATAAACCAATAAACCACCTCCATACAATTTTTTGCTTGTTTCAGATTGGACATTCATATAGACAACAAAACATTTGGAGAAAATGAATGATTTTTGCTGAGAACCAAAGAACAACGTGCCATATTTTAGATCACAGGTGTCCAAAGTCAGTCCTCAAGTCCCAGTATGCTGCATGTTTGAGATCTTTTCCTGGTTTATCTCATCATCTGGATTCAATTGTCAGGCTTCTGCAGAACTTTGACATGCTGATTGGATACTTGGACCATTTAAATCAGCTGTGTTGGAGCAGAGACATCTAAAACTGGTTGGATACTGGCTCCTGAGGACTGGAGCTGGACACAACCATAGTTTAGATGAACAATATATTTATTTTTAACCCTCTATCAAAAAGATAATTAAAAGTTTAAAGTTTGGTTTCTGCTTGGTGACCTTATTCATGGTGGAAAAAACTTAGATGAGAACTTAGATAATATCCAAAACTAATTAAGGTTTCCTCATCACTACCATCACCAGAAGGATCCAAACCTTAGTAGCGTAAAGTTCAGCTTTTATGATTTTGCAATCTTCTGCCCGTTTGTTTACATCACACCAGCGGTTTTGCACAGCTTCACTTCTCTCTTATTTTGTCAGCATCTACCCAGCATTAGCCATCATCCACTTCCATAAACATGAGGTCTCACGTTATCGCTCTCACTTTAATTTGATGATATTGCAGATGACCATGAGTTACTACCAATTATGCCAGCAGCAAAATACTGACAGCTGTCCGTATACCAAGTAAAACTCTCACTACTATTGCACTTTTCTATAACGTCTTTGGTTATTCATGTCATCAACCAGTTCTGGTATTTCACTTTCTGCCAGCAGATGGTCTGTGCCAAGATCTCCCACTTGAATGGCAAGAATCATCTGCATAAAATTACGCCCAACAAAATCTTGCTTTTGGACCATTTTTTTCCTTCAGTTTTTGCTCTTTTTTTGTAGCTTTCTGTGCCAACACAATCAAAACAAGTTGGCAGAGTTTTACCACCAGTTTGAATAAATTCCTATTAATCATGAGCAAATGAAGAAATATATTTTTAAGTAACTCCTGAAAGGGATTCTTGTTTTTCCTTTCTGAATTCCAGTGATATTAGGCACAGCTCACAAATCAGGAATTAGAGATTCTGTCAATACAGATCAGTGTTTGAGGTTGATGGGTTTTAAATGATGGAAGCAAAACCACACTATATGTTCAGTTATTAAACACCATCCTGTTTATTTTTAGATCTATTCTTGTTTAGCTAAGACAAAAGCTTTGGTTGTCAGGATACAAAAAATTGACATTGTGCTTGTGACTTCATTTTTGGATAACAGCGTAGTGAGGCATACTATTTGGGTCTTAAACTGCATTAAATGATAATATTTCTGATATCTTGATTTAGTTTGTTAATAATATTGGAATTAAAAGTGAACAGTTGATTTGTTTGTTTTAAATAAGCACCATATTACAAATAAGAGCTATAGACAAAAACAATTAAGTGTGGTATGAACATAAGAACATGCTAAACATGCTTGCATATTTAGGTTTGCTCAAATATTAAAAAAAAACCCACAACTGGAGTTGGGTTTTTTCTTGATTAACTTGCACTGAGTGAGATTATGGATTATCATTTGAAATTGACCCACCAGCTCTGATAATGTGAACCGCTATTGCATTTTACAAGGAGTAAACAAAGCTCCCAATTTAATTATTTATGTCATGTACTTATGTTTATTTCTAATATGGCTTGAAAACCTGGCCAGCGATTTCTTTTTATGCACAGTGTTTTTCATTTCCTCAAGATAACCAGCTGGAGGCGTTGGCTTCTCTACGTCAGCTAGATTTAGAAGTAGTTGGTGTTTTCTCAGTATAGTTTTGCTAAATATTTTAACCGTAAACCAAGCTACAGTACATTCCACCAAATCCTATTTTTTGATGACCAAAGGTGAGCGTAAATTAAAACCCAAGGTTTTGTAACAGTCCATAAACGTAACTCTGGGAGACATGCTCATTTTTCACCCGGATGCCGTTTTGGAAATGTAAGCAAATCTCCTTAGCTGAAAAATGTTGCCTTCGTTTATCTAAACACTTTTAGCGTTTCAAACTTCATGTCACATCGTTCAGCTGCCGTTATTGCAAAATAGTTTTAGTGGGATTATTAGGAGGCTCACAACCTTTTCTAACAATTGGAAAAAAAACATCTGACTCATTTCCAGCTCCAGAGGTTTATGGCTTCTTGTGTGATGACGGATAAATGTTGTGCTTTCAGGAGGGACACCTTAGAAATGGGTGGATGTTTATTCATACCTGTGGTCCGAAGTTAATCCCGGGTTTTTATGGAGGCAGTTTTGCACATACGCCTCTTTTTTGTTTGTTTGTTGATTTGGGAAACGCCTGCTGTTTTAATAGCAGTTGAAAATAAGATCCCCCTGTTAAACCGGTTTACCTCTTAAATTGAAGTAGTCACAGCTGATTAAACAAGAGCAAAGCGTTTAGTATTCATTGTTTGCTGGAAAGCCTCTTTTGTTTACCCTCTCTTGGTTACTTCTATGAAGAAAATGTAGCAAATGGATTATGAAAAGAAAACGGATAAGATGGTTTAAATGACTATAGCCCCATGTTCAAACAGATTAACATGGTTCCTGGAGATTTATTACCTAGGTATGAGCATTGAACGAGCATAACTAAAGGTTTGTACCTTCAGTATTGTTCTAAATACCTTGTGGTTTGTTTTGTTTCGTTTTTTGGTCTTCGCAGACACAAAATGTGTATATAAAAACACTCTGGGTGTGCCTTGCATCTGAATAACAAGATGAGCGCTTTGATTGTGACACAAGACGCACCAGACAGCAACTCATCCCAGCCTTTCTTTCAGCACTAAATTCTCTCTCCGCCGTCCATCTCTCAGCTCTCAGATCAGCTGTTTTTCCACCCACTCCCAGCTACAGCTGTCACTAAGCAGGACTGCAGGGAGCCGCTGACGATATTTATAGCAAGCCGCCGCTCTAAGTGATAGATGTCACCTTCACACCGCTGTCTCTGGAGCGCTGCATCAACCCACCCTGCCCCACTAACAAGCCGCAAAGTGCTGCGGATGCTCAAGAGGAAGTGTGTGGAGGTGGATGTTGTGTGCAGGGACAGAGGGCACAAATACAAGCAAACAAATTAGGTTGTCATATTGTTTTCCCAGCCGACTTGTTTCTTGTTCCTTTGCCTTGCTTCTTGAAACCTTTTGTGCTGAGAAGTTTTAAAATGAAATAGTTTGTGACAAGTTTGAGAGTTGCATTCCTTACTTGTTGCATAGCCAAGTGATGAATGGGGAGGAGGGCGGAGAAGACGGGTTTGCGTTTTCACTTGGACTTTGTGGCCAGGCTCATGTGGTCGTAGCCGCATTTCTTACTAGAGGATATCGTAGAAGATTTGCTCGAGATAGATCAGAGTGCAAAGCTGCAGCTTGTCTAAATGTTACCACCATCTGAGATTCCAGCAGAACAAACACAGGGAAACGCATGACGTCTTGACGAATGAACTAAACATGGGCACATCACAAAACCACCCCCAGACAAAAACACACATACACAGGCTCAAACCTGCAGCTTTGTTCCAGCAGTGCAAAGTAAAACCCCACAGCTACTGTCACTTTTGCAGGAAGTCATCCTGACATTTTCAATCATCTTTTTTGACAGAGATATTTTTGGCACAGAAAACAGAGCTGTCCTTTGAAGGCGTCTGTAATACAAAATATATATCAAGTCTGTCTGACAAGTGGAATAAGCTTGTCAAAAAGCTGAGGCTTGAGGAAAGGAGCTTCTGGCTGGGGGACTTAGCTCGGTATTGTTCAGAAACCCAGACTCCTACTCCTAACCGAGTTGGAGGTGTTCGTCAAACTTCCACCGTTCACCGCAAAGGCTGTCCTCTGCTTAAACCTGCATTAGTTATAAACTTAAAGTGCAGTGTAATCCTCAAACGGAGCAGTTGCCGTTTTATTTACAGCAGGATGACAAATGATGACTGTGCAAATACGTTTGAGGTATCGGAGAAATGTTTGAGGAAGTGGCGCTACATATCGATCAGCAGACAAGACTGAAGAGACAACTTGGACAAGAAAGTTCACCTGCTGATAGTAAATATGTTGGGCATGTTGACTTATTCAAGGGTTTGTACTGTTCTTTTGTAGGAGCTACTGAAAAGGAAAGGAAATCCTAAGAAATACAGAGGTTCTTCAAAGTTTGCATTCTTTTTGAAATACTAGGAGTTTTGATGTATAAATTGAGGACATATCACCTGAGATATTTGTCAATCCAGAAGGTTATCGTCACAATTAAAACTCAACTTGTGGGAAATTCCTGCAACTTTTCCTGTGTTGCTGTTTCCCTGATAACTTTCCTTTTTTGTTTTAGAGAAATGTCCAGCTTTTCCTTTGTACCTGTGGTCCCGTGTTTTTCTTCAATTATTGGTTCTCCTTTTCCGTACTGCACAAATGTGATGACCTTTTGCAAACTATGGCTTCATATAATAGATGGAAACAAGAAAATGTAAGGAAAATCCTACTAACCCGACAGCTGAACTTTATTTCAGTTTTAATCAGATTCTTTATAGCTGGTATGTGTGAATCTTAAGAAGCTGAAACAGAATAAAATTAAGTACTAAGTTAAAGGCATCACTTTTAGGTATCCAGTGTAATCAGGTTATAACAGTTCATTTGCCTCAAAGCAGTTTGGGAATTTTTTTTCAGCTGAATCAGACAAATATATTGCATTCAATATTAGGGGAAAAGTATTACAGTTATTATACATATTATATTTTTTTCCTTTTACAAAAAAGTAGTGTTTGAAGATTCTGTATTTCTGAAGGTCTTCTTACGTCTCATTTTGCTCTCAATTCTGAATTAATCAGATAGCTTTAGATTCCTGAACATTTTCTCTTTTTCACCAAAAAGCAGCCCAGACGTCCTTCTATCCTTTTAAAATGAAACAGAATTAGAGGAAAGTTCGTAATGGATTTGTTTGGACACAACCTGATGCACATCAATACCATTATAGTGGCAGAGATTGTGGTTAAAAACATTCAGCACATGATTTATGCTTTATTCTCTTTGTCACAATGCATATTTGGCTTTTATGAATTACAAGAAAAACAATAAAATTAACTAATTATGTTTTGAAAATAATAGGAAAGCACTCAGTGAAATATTTATATTTAAACCCTTAGATAAATTAAGCTAATTTAAATAATTTTCTTCATTCCATATTCACAACCTGAAAAAAAGGCAATGAAAAAAATCCTACATTATAGTCAGAAAATGTTGACAAATTGATGAACTAATCTAGTTCATAAATCCTTTAATGTTGGAATAGATATTATAAGCTGTGTGTGTGTGTGTGTGTGTGTGTGTGTGTGTGTGTGTGTGTGTGTGTGTGCTGGGACTCTGGGTCACTGAATTGACCCGTCCCGTTCCAGGACAGAGATAAAGTAGCCACTGAGTTTCTGAAATTCCTCCCTGTCTGGGGAATGTGTTGACTTGGATTTAATTCATCTTGCCATATGATACTGGCTGTCTCCCTCCTCTGAACTGTTAGCTAGAATAGCATGTTAAAATCTTTCCTGAGCAAACATGGCACATTTACGTTGCGCCTCCTTGCTACTGGAAAGCATGGCAGCTGAAATATATATATATATATAAAAACAACTGGTTGATAAAACAATACAGTCAGTGCAAACTCATCTGTATGCTAAAAATACAGCTTTTTACATGAACTTTGTTTAGTCAGTTTTTATTACCAAAGTCTTTTTCTCCCTATTTTCACCCTCTTAATATATCTCATTAACATGTTTTAGAGATTAAACACAATTGTACTCAACTAAATATCTTGTTTTCTGGTGATAGAAAATACAAAAAATTCGATCTTCATTTATTCTAAAAATCTAAACTTTACACCAGTGAAGCACAAGATGGAGCAGCTTTACGTTTTATTTATTTTTCGCATCAAATAAAGGAACTATCTTTGAAATTATTTACTACTATTTTAGAAAAAAACTATGGATTTCTTCATCTCTTTCCATTTTTTATTTAATTGCAGCACATTTTGTGCTTTGTTGTAATCTTTTAAGGTGTGATCACAGTTGTGTTGTGTTTGTGGTAAGTACATTTGAATGTGCTGCCACTATGTGTGTTAAAATTATTGATTGGACATAGTTGTTCATATTTGCAGTGGATATATTGTCATCTTGATAAATGTTTATTATTTTATCATCGATATTTATCACAACTATCTCTATTGAAATTTACAACTCGATTTGTAAGTGTGTCCCAGCAGCTAATGACAGCACTGAAGTAGAACAGTATATCGGGGCGACTGTGGCTGTGTGGTAGAGTAGTCGTCTTGCAATCGGAAGGTTGTAGGTTTGATTCCAGCTTCCTCCTGCCACATGTCGATGTGCCTCTGGGCAAGGTGCTTAACCCCAAATTGCCTACCGATCTGCGTATCGGTGTATAAATGTGTGTGTGTTTGTGAGTGTGAATGGGTGAATGTGACTCTAGTGTAAAGCGCTTTGGGTGGTNTGGAAAAGCGCTATATAAGTTCAGTCCATTTACCATTTACTGTATATATTCTTGATTGCATTCTGTTTCTGTGCTCTGACATCATAAAAATTACTGGCATGTTTGCTGGACGCACCTATGGAATATAAGACAGAAGACGAGTTCACTTTCTGGGATCGAGTCATGACAAACAGCTGATACTTCAGGAATTTTGTTATCAAAAAATAAAATGCATCCATGCATCTTGATAAATAAGCATGTTTCCATATTCCTCTTACTCCTCAGAATGATCAGGCTGGTTGTGACGTCAGAATGTGTCAGGGAGAATTTGTGCCCGTTCAAGAGTTTCAGTGTCAACATGTACATGTATGAACCTTGTAAATGTGTGTGCATGAGTTAAAGTGAGAGACTAGAGACTGACACAGTGGGCAAATGTCATCAACTCCTGCTGCTTGGGGGTCTGCTGTCACATGGGTGAAGAGTGAAGACAGGAGTACTGGCACTGCTCGGGGAAACGGGGACAGAAAAGTCAAGGAACTGGGGGTTGGTGGTCAGACAGTTGGTGGAGGATGTGACAACACAATCATGCTGAAAGCAACCAGCCGGCCCCCATTGGCAGCCCAGGTTTCATTACCCAGCTTCCACCTGTCCTTTCCTCTTAAGCCCTTCTCAGCCCCTTTTACCACAGCAGGGACAGGATGGTTGAACTCCACGCTAAAGGCCACCGGTAAAAACTAAAAGGAGGCGCAACGTAAATGTGCCATGTTTGCTTAGGAAAGATTTGCGTTGTCAGATGTTTTGAGGTGAAGCGGTGCAAGGTATTTACATCTCTATAAATAGGGGGCATCCAAGCTCCATCGCAAATCACAGTCACATGCAAATTGCTTCATCCACTTACATAGACATTACACGCACCTATAAAACATGCCACAGTGTGCATGTTATGCATTGTGGGCTATCTATTTTAATCAGTGCTTTCAAGGCAGGATGTATTGGAGTTGAAGAGTTGTGTGTTTTTTTTTTTTTAGGTTGTGTTTAGGTTATTAATAGTCTCATTTTCACAGCTCTGATTAAATCAGCAGTCAGGATAGTGCATGTTCTGGAGACCAGCCATGCTCCTTCCTGTTAATTAATGGATTGTTAATCATGATCTGCCTCTATAAATAATACCAGGGTGCCTTTGGTGAATGCTTGTGAACTGTAAACAAACTGACAATGAATCTTGTCCTAAAATACAACCTCTGCTTAGATAAGAACAGGGGGACTGCGAGGGGGTGGTTGTTAAGACCAACTTTCAGTTTGTCTACCCTCCACCCATCTGCCTGTCCATAAATTTAATTGCGTCCATCAACAGTGAAATGCAACTGGCACACCTCCTGCTCACTCACTAGGAGTCGAGTTTGCTTGGAGTGTGAAAATAAGATCTGCCAGCTTCAATAAATGCCTCTTAGCAGTGTGATCAGTCTGACATTCCAGCTATGTGCGACGTCCTCTGGCTAAGCTGTCTCATTAGCAGTGGGGGACTCCATATTTGTTGCACAGTTCAAAACTGTTTACAATGCAGCACAAAAGTCTGTAGCAGAGCCTCATGTCTTCACATTTTGCTGCTGTCAGGCTTTTGTGTCATCTCTTTAAGTAGCTTCGAGTGGATTCTTTCTAGATGTGAAGATGTTTTTAGATGTTGGCCGCTAGTGTTTTCTTTTCACTCATTTTCATTTCAGAGTTTGTGTTTGAATATTGTCAGTGCAATGCTCATGTGGGATATTTACTTTTTCATACTTTTTTAAATGCCAGCCAGGAGATGAGTTGGTGTTATGTTTACACATAACTACCTACTTGGTAAAGAACCTAGCTTTTAAATAGTAGTTCAGGCACTTTTATGTCAGGAACAAATGTTAGTAAATAGTTATTTCTTTTACCTCTGCAAATTATCTACTAAACAAGTTTGATGGGCATTTAGGTCTATTTTTGCACCTAAGATGATGTATGCAGGCTAAAATACATCTCAGCGAATCAGAAGCAGATCAAGCAAAGAGAGAGAGGATCACAAGACAAATGACAAACAAGGGAGATTTAGTCTAACCAGTTAACCAACCAGTCATGGTTTTTGGGTGTTGGAAGAAGTCAAGAGGTCTTGCATCCATGGAGAGAAGATGCTAACTTCATGTAGAAAGACAGCAGGCTGAGAGTTAGGCCCATTCTGACCCTTTTTGCTGCAAGGCAGCCATGCCACAAAACGCTCCATTGTCCTGTGCAGTTAGTATAATTTTTTATCTCCTATGCATGAAACCATCATTTGAAAACTGCATTTTCCATTTACTCAGATAAAAACCCAAGCAAACCAGCAGGTGGATTAACAAAGGCAATGACCTGGCAGAGACCAAAAGAAGCTGAGCTCAATTCAAAATGAGGGAGAAATTAACGAGCCACAAATCAGGGAACCAGCAAAACAACAACAACAAAAGATAACCACAAATTAAATTTTTGATATCTATTCTGTTTAATTCCTGCTCCATGATCTTCCTGGGCCAACCCAGTGACTCTACACTTGTCCTCATGTCTCCACCGGTCAGACTCAAAAGGCGGCTTGGCGGCCAGACTGTGGTGCTGATTATAGGTGACAGGGACACTGCTGGCCAGAGGGACCTGGAAATGTTGGCATGACAATGGTGAAAGGTCATTACCACAGAACTGTCAGCATCATCACCGTGACACAGTGTTGAAAAACCCGCAGAGAACAACAAGACTGCAGACAGGAGCACAATCACACTTTGTGTTTTTGTTTGTTTTTTTTCTCAGAATTGCTTTGGTCCTAACACAAGCAGAAAAAAAAAATACATTTCATTATTTTGATAGTATACTTGGTAAGGACCAAGTGCTGCTCAGTAATCTTTGGTTGATTTAAAACTGCACTATATTTGTGCTCTTGTCTTATTTTCTTTGTTTCAGAGTGTCCCATGTTTTTTACCTGGATGATGCATTTATACACTTAAACCTACAGGGTGGTTTTATGAAATAGTCAGATAATACCAATGTCACTTTTATTAGGGGTAGGGAAAACTATACCTGTTCCATTTGTGTTTTATTTAGGCATATTTAATGTGACAGAGCTCATTTGAGACATAGACACCAGATGGAAACATAGGATTACAGTCTGTATTTCTTTCCTTTTTGCAACTTTTTTACATCCACCTTGAGATCTCACTTGTTTCATTGTTCTCCGACCAGCTATCCTTGCTTCATTTTGTAAACCTTTGCTCATTCTTCTCTATGAAAAGATGCACATAAAATCTCTTCAGTAACTCACAACCTTGTCTAATTCCTGAATACATGTAGATTTGCTTTTTGTCCTCTCTATGATTACTCGGCACTCATTACTCTCTTTTAGAAAACTTTTAATATTTTTCATGGTTATTAAAAGCAAGGACTGAACTGTGCAACTGTGCTGCTAAACACTTCAGTCTCTTTGACTGCCTTGCACTCTTTGTCTCTCCATTCTGCACTCTCCCTCTTATAACTTCTCGACTACAAGTGGGAGCACAGGGCAGGGGAGGGAGTGATTGGAATTCATTATGGTCAAATGATTGCAAACTCTGAACGCCGAGAGGCTTTTCTAATCACAGCTGAATGGGCTGGAGAGTTAATGTGGGCAGGCTGTGGAGTGGAGGGGAAAGGAGGAGTGAGAACTCCATCGACAGTGTAGCGCTTTCAAGGGCTCTTCACGCAACTCTAATGGTGGAATTGTTCTGACACTGAATGGATACATGAGATGTTGTGTTTCATGGTCATGACTCACTCTGTGCTTTGCACAAAAAAAAAGATTTTTATACATGATTTTCTTTCACAGAGTAAGGTTGTTGCCTGTGGCATTGGAACTTGTTTCCTCAGCATGGCGTAAGATCATTTAGCCAGTCGTTGGGAAATTGATCAAAACAATAGAGCAGGAGTAGATGCACAGTTTAGTTTGCTAGTAATGGGGGGGGAAAACAGGTACAGCATCATTTATATAGCCGTTTGTTGGAGTATGTAGTCTTGTTTTCTTTCAATCCTGCTCATACTGTGTGCAGTATGAGCAGGATTGTCTGAGAATCTATTTAACTAGGATGCTCATTTGCATCGACAGCAAGGTAGATGTGTTTGTTTAATCTGCAACATCTTATTTCAAATTGTACATGTTGCACCTAAATGTACTCAAATTATTTTTTTAGCATTGTTAAACCAAGATACAGGATTTCTTCTGGTCCCCAAAACATCTTGGCACTTCTGAAATGACTGCAGTCTCCTCTGAATACTGTATCTAGCCAGAGAGGACCACTGCTGCTCTGGATCTCTGTGCTCCTCCTCTACCCGTCTGGACATGTTGGCACCCACTACAAAGGAGATGAATAGTTGGCCAACTGTGGGCATCTGAGGCCCATGGATCAGAGGGAAGAGGAGATCACTCATTCTGCCATCTACTTGGCACAGGCTTTTGGGAGAGACTCGCTACAGATTAGCCTGCAGTGCTAACCTGTACGACAGCAGAACATTGGCGAAGCACACCAGTGGTGGAGAGACTCCCTGCAGACTTTAAAGACATATGTGCACATGGCAGTTCAAATTAAAATGCTGACACTAAGGTGGTTTCATCTTTTGGCTCTATCTTCCAAAGAGCCACCTGGCCAGTGCTGCATGCCTGTGCTCATCACAGTCCTCATTGCAGATAACTGCTGGTGTTAGCCTAGAAATTTATAGCTCATGAATCCAAAGCCCATATGTCTCTGTTAGGCTTCGCATAATATTGAGTATATAATGCTTCCTGCTGCTGGTTTTTCAAATTTGTCAAGATCTTTGAAAGTCTGGTCTACCAGGAAGAGCAACATATGCAAAATAGATAATAAATCTGATTGTATTTTGTAATTGACTTTCTTAAGGCATTCACCCATTTTGAAGACTCACAGTCAAACGCCACCACACTGGGTATTGGACTTTTATTATACAAGTAATCCTCACTCAGGTAAACAATTGAAATATAGTTTAGTATGCAATACATCTGAAACCTCCAGAAAACGTTATGGTTGCCTAAACAAAAGGTTGCAGAAAATGCTTTGCATTAAACATAGTATAACGGGACCCAAAATGTTTCTGAAGCAGAAACGACTTCAACGATTTCAGAAACAAAGTTGCTCAAATTGCTCTAAATACACAATTTCTAAAAATGTAATTAAGCCCAAGCTGCACGTCGACAAAGTCCCTGGCGTCGCTGCTGTTTTCAAGACAAAAAAAGAGATCAATTTGCTTCTGCTTTTATTTCGAATTGCCACTTTTCTCGCCATAAAAGAAAACTTCACAACTTTCAATTGTTCAGATCCAATCTAGAATAAGAGGCAGGAAAGATGGAGTCGTGATGGACCTTTGCAGAAGGCATCTCGGCAAAAAAGTGGCAGCAGCAATATCTTGTATTCATATAGTTTTCCTCAAAATGCCTCAGCATCCAATGATAAACATTTGCAGCAGAAGACGAGCCTTTAATATCGCGCTTCTCAAATGCAGGTGATGATACTGACAACATTAATGGATTTAATGACTTTATTAGCCAATACAGTAACTAGCTCAGATGCAACTTAACACATCTGATGACACACTGGTATGCCAACAGGCCAAATCAAATTGATTAAAAACTAAATTGAAATGAGTTGGATATGAAAATGTCCTACAATGACTAATACGTCACTGGGATAAAAACTAAATGAATGTGCTTTTCACTGGACAAAAATCCCTCTGCTCAAGGATCTTATTAGTTAACATCATAACCTCTATAAAAAGATATTCAATCCCCTTCCTTTATTACTTTGTGTGAGTATGTGTATGTAATATATATATATATATATATATATAAAAGAAATACATATAAATGAATGTTTCTCCATTCTGTAGTCACTGAATAAGCAGAGCATTTATTCTGCAGTAGCTGGAGCTAACAGGGGTCTAATGCTTGGGAGCAAGCATTGAAAAGTGACATCATATAAACATAAAAAGTCACTTTCATGAACGCCCACTCCACTCCTCGTCCTCTCTAATAGAGGATTCTGGAAGTTTTTATCTGTGTTTATGGCTGTCGGATTCCTGAAGAGAAAATGACACGCTTCAGAAATGTGCGTTTGTGCTTGTGTGATGTCTGAAAGAGGTTGTCAGCCCAACCTTCATCCTCAGGGGGTGGTTTGTTGGTGACAGTTTTTGACAAGTAAGCACAGACAAAGACAAAATAGTTTCTGCTCATGCTAAAACGCACTAAGAGCATCTACAAAAACAGAACCAAAATTGGCTTTATTTCATTCTTACCAGCTGCTGAATTAAATACGACTTAGACTTAGATGAAACATGTTAATGTAATAAAATGCAATGCTACTTGTTTTTCCTTGTGTGGTCATTAATTTCACCTGAAGATTACTGTGACCTCAAGGCCAAAAAAAGCAACAAAACTACAACGTATTTTTGTTTAGTTGCTCGTTTGACTTTTTATCTTAGTGCATTGAGGCAGGGTCATAATATTGAGATGCATCTTAAAATCTAAAAGGATAAATTCTGACACAAACGGTGGAAAACAGAAACCTTTATGCTCCAGCATTCAGACCGATTCAAGTCAATCGAATGATTTCTGGTTAGATGTTCTTTAATTGATTTGCTCCAAGTTCTAAAAAATACCATCAAAATGAGAAAATAAGAACATCTGCAGTAATCCTATAAAATTTATTATTTACAATTGAGAAATGTCTTTCAAGATTTTTATCAAATCTAATCTCAAATTTTAGTCAGATCTAATATCTGCTGTATGTAGTAAAGCCGGCAGAACTCATCTCTCCACCAACTAAACTTGACAGACCAGCTGCTAATGTAGCTTTGGCAGAAATGTTAGCATAACAGAAGTTGGGACTTAAAGGTCCCTTATATCTATCGTAACTTGAAAGTGCTGCTTCGGTGCATTGCTCCAAAAAGCCCCCCAGTTTTTATTGCTAAAGCGCTTCCTCGTACGCCCATGGTGCCGGTTCTTTGTGAAAGAGAGAGAGAACCTGCACATGTTCATGGATAACATGCCAGGCTTTAAATGGAGGCAGCGTTAACAGTTGAGCCACTTTGTGTTTAAAATAGCGTTAATAAATCGAGATGGTAAATATTAGGTCATTTATCAGCCAGGATTCTGAGATGAACAAGATTAGATAAAACTTTAATGGTCATCCCCAACCCGTCTCCATCACATAAAATGGATCTTATTTTCCAACCCTGGGTAAAAAAAAAAATGAAGAAAGAAATTAAATTATTTTCTGTCTTGTTGTATTTTAAATAAATTGGCTAATTTGTAGCTTACAAGTAGATTTAGTTTGAAAGTCACCGGCATAATCCATGTGTGTTGAGGAGGCAGCTTCTCGACACCTGGCTCTGCTTATAGAAATAGAAGCAGCATATATCTTCTCCTGGCATTTTTTATGTAAACTAGGATACATGAACTGTTCAACACTGACAGGATGTAACACGCAGGCTGAAATATGTTGGGAAAAAAATATGTATTTGACTAACAAAACACAGATTTTCTATTTATTTCACTACATAATCTTCATAATATTGTTTATTCATTAGCATTTTGAGAACAAGTATCACTCTTGGTTAAATAGCATGTGGCAGGGACAGATTGCAGGTGCTTTAGGAATCCCTGTTTTGTGTATTTATCTCGTAGGTGCATGCGGTGTGTTTTTGGTGAGTCACTGGTTGCTTGGCTGCAGTGGTGCCTGGTTCATTACCCTCCTAATGACGGACTGATTGAGGGGCCTCAAGAAGCCGTTCTTTCTCTTGCTCTCCTTCTGTTTCTCTTTTTCAGCTGTCATCCACAACACACGTTTCTTTCTGATTGAATTTTCATTGTCACAATTGAGCAAAAAAACGACATGCTAGTCATCAATGTGCGAGTTGATGTCAAGTTATTTATTTCTCCTGATTTAATCATCTTAAATGCTGTGTACAAATATATTAGGATAAATCTAAATCCATCCAAATGCATGCATATGCCCATGCCTATCCATGTGCAACATGCTGCACTACATTTGCATGTCCCCATAAAGTGTGACATTATCCACATCGAAATATAATTTAAACTTGGAGCTTTGTTTGTTTTTCTGTGCTCTGTCATGTACATGAAAAGCAGTGGTAAAGACATAAAAAAGACCTGGCAACGCACCGTGCTCTGCTTCCCACAGATAACATTCACTTATTAATTTGTTCCCGTTATAAAACCAACAGATTGTACATTTAAAGCTGGTGTCAGCTCATGTTAGATGCTCTCATTCATTTCAGAGGAATGAGGGGGCTGAAGTGCCCAACGCTTAGTGAATCTATCTACGACGGTTGTTACATGAAATGGGAAAAATAATACGCATTTCTTCAACCTTGCTACCAAGCCTTTTTTAATTTTAATTAACCATCTGTTTAATACTCCTCTGCTATTTTGGACTGTATGCATTCCAACAAAAGTATAAATACAGCGATTAAGATAAGGCTGTTATTATGTGAAAATGTATTTTCATTTTAATTGGATTAATTCATCTGAGTCTATGAAAAGTAGTCTAAATATAGTGTTTGTGTTTTTCATCTTGTGATATTTTGCTAAGTGACCAGTAAGAGGGCAACTTGTGTTCTTAACCTGGTAAGAGCACAGGTAATAATAATAATAATAATAATAATAATAAGCAAAAAAAAACTTCAAACATAGACGTGAAAATCTACTATGTCGGCAATATTGTGCAGCGTTGCGTGAAATACATCATCAGCTTGGTTGCTATGACGCTGGTTTTTATCTTTTGCATTTATTTACCGAGAACTAAATTGGTGAAACCGGTTATGTGAAAACACACCCACCCTGCCAGCTCACCTTCAGTGGACACACTGATGGGTATGTGGGTAATTGTGCTTCTTTCCTCTCAATGTTTTCAACGTTACTCCTCATGTACAGACACACTTTTCCACAAATTCATGGCAGACGAAGAGAGAGAGGAAACGTGTGTAGCCATGCTGCGGAAATTCATCTGCCTGATCAAATAGGCCGTCGTGTTCATAATCATATTTGCATTAGCCAATGGCAAATGGCTCTTGCAGGGGTCACTGTTCTTGGACGAGCCTTTGTCTTGCCGTGTTGTAGATACTCTAATGCAAACACGCATGGATTTGCATTAGGATGACCCACACTTTGCCATCCGTTGTCCTTTCCTTGTTTTCTCACACCCATTTTTGTCACTTTCAGTTTATTTGATTTTGTAATGTTTCTGCACTCCCTCCTCTCTCCTGCTTGTCTTCCACTCATTCTGTCTGCCTGCCTGGTGTCTGTTTCACGGTTGACTCTCCATGTTACAACATCATTCATTGATTTAAGAATTGCCAGGAGCATTGATCTGAAACAGTATTGCTCCAATGTGTTTTCCTGCCTGTTGGTCTGCTAATGACATGGAGGAACACTCCCTGCTGTAGCAGCACATACTATGTATGAATAATAGAAAGTAAAGCTTAATATTTTCATATGCCATTTTCATACCAGATGGGTAGACCAGATAAAGGATCAGCATTAAAGTGTCATGCAGTTAAAAAGATGCCAGATAGTCCAGGCTCAGAGTTTTAACATTATGTGAAAAATACTTTTAGTGTTGCCTTGTTAAACAGATTAGATTGTGAGTCTGTAGTGGTTTTAATGTCATTTGAAGGACAGGAAACAAGTAATCTGTGACTTCTTTTGTAGCACTATAACTTTATTACTTAATCAGATGTATTGACGTTCAACAGACGAAGTGTTGTGGCAGTAAAAATGTTTTGCAACTGAGGATAATTAAGTTATTCTTTATGCTTGTTAGGGAATTTTCAAAACTTGGACAGTGATAAAGTTAAATACTTTAAAGTTGTAAAAGTTGTAGTTATTTAAGTTGCAGCTTTAAACACAAATGATATTTAGATTGTAATCATACTTGCAATTGCATCTTACACTGCTAAATGCATATCTCAGAAAAACTTAAATTTGTTCTTATACTCTAAATATTCGGAAGCCTCGTTTCGCCTGCTGTGAAAATATAGAAAATAAGGACTACAGAGTTGAGCAAAATGCTGAAATAATACTCTATCTTAACCTGGACGGTTGTGTAATTTGCTTACACAGAGTAATGTAAAAGTGAGTTTAAGTGGGTGTTGAAAGTGTCTGCTGGTTAATAGTGCGTCTTTATTAAAAGACATTCCCAGGAGTGCAGATTTAAGACGACTAGAGAGTGCTAGACGTCAACCTGAGGAAAGCTTTGTGCTGTAGATGCCCACATTAGGAAGGATAGCTGTCAACAGGGGAGGGAATGTCTCCTAACACACAGTCCAATACCCTGATGGTGGTTTCCCTAGAAACCAGAGAAATCTGACACACAAGCACTTCGAACGCACACCTCCTTCACACACACACGCGCACAGATTCAGTTTATACACATACAATCTTCCACAACATAGTAATCTTTAGAGGTGCATAATAGTCTGTTGGATTGGCAATACAGAAGCCTGAATGGAGGCAGTGAGGAAGGCAGAAATGAGGGATATGGATTCAGAGTAAGAGAAGTATGTTGAGAAGGGGCTGTTGGGTTTGGATGCAGGCTGGATAATGAATTATTCATCACAGCCAGTGCCAGACTTCTCAGATGGATTCATTATGGGGGTTGACCAGGTAATATAAGGGTTGTCAAAGAAAACACTACCAAAGCAGTCGAAAGAGAAGCAACTGAAAGGTTTGTGTGTGTGAAGAGGAGTGTGTGTGTGTGTGGGTGGGTGTGTGTGTGTGTGGGTGCGTGTGTGTGTGTGTGTGTGTGTGTGTGTGTGTGTGTGTGTGTGTGTGTGTCCGTCTTCCACCTGGCCCTGCCCTGGAGCAGTGGTGGAGAGGTGACCCTGCCATGGTAATAATGTGCTGGGGATTACAATTTGATGGAAGCCAGCCACAAGGGTTCTTGCCTGCCCACTCGAATGACAGCTTGTTGCTGCTACATATGGCCCACTTGATGCACACACACACACACACCAATACACACCTTTTCCCGCTGTTTTTCTTTAGCCTGGTTTGTGTGAAGTGGCACAAAACAGAGTGAATAAAGATTAGGATAAATTCAAGGGACAATGAAAGTAGAAGAGCAATGTTTTTATGCAGTTTGAAGACATGATTAGCAAAGCTAACGCTAGCTGACAAAGCTAACTCTTACTAACAAAGCTAACAGTGGCTAACTAGGTATTTTTGTCATTCATAGGAGTTTTTTATGAAGTGGTTTGAACCATATATTCACGTTCTATATTGCTGCTAATGAACCTGAAAAACAGTCATTGTTTTGAGAGAATGCCTTTGTGCAGTGAACTCGTCAGAGACATTTGCTTTAGCTCTGCACACGGCCTTGAACTCCGAGGGTTGTCAGTGATAACTACATGCTGTTACAGCAAACACATATAATTAATTAGACAAATGTGATACTGTCGTCGCAGATAATTGTTTGTCAACGCATCGGGAAGCTGAGCAGAAGCCAATCAGCCAATTAGCGAATGAGACAGACCGTCAGTCAGTACACACACACACACACACACACACACACACACACACACACACACACACACACACACACACACACACACACTGCTGCTGCTGAAGAGAGATGTGCTCAGGTTCTTTAATGGCCTTGTCAGGAATGTCTGCTTTCATTACACTTCACTTATCCGATCAATCAGAACACCAACTCGATTCTGTTGAGTGCTAAAATGTATGAATTAAAATGTTGTGAGAGATATTTCTACAGTTATTTTATTAGTTTTTCACATTTTCCAAGCCAGATGTCTCCACATGAACATCCCAGGAATTAAACTTTGAACTCAAATGAGTTTGGGTCCATTATATTAAAGTGGGTCTCTGATTAGAATATCATTGAAAAGCTTATTTATTTTAATAAATCAGTAAAGGTTTTCAAATGAAATACAAACTTTACTGTGCATTTATCCAATCTAAAAAGACTGGATAAAGCACTCTGTGAACAGCGACTTCTTTAGTGGTTATCTGTTTGTGGTCACTCCTCATGCTGGAAGGTGACTGAGGGAAGAACGTTTTAGCTTGCAGCTACTTTAAAAAGTATTTTAAACATTAAAATGGGAACAAACAACTATTAGATGTCAAGGCTAATAATTATTTTCTCCATCTGTCTCTATGAAACAATTTCCCTAAATATAGAAATGTTGACAGGAAGTTTATGCTCCACAAAACTGTTGACATTAGATTAAAATCATTCAATGTGGAGCCCTGAGCTTAAAGTGCCCACATGAATTCAGTGATGTTCATTGGAATCAAAGCAGTATTTTGTTATGTGCATAAATAACTTTGCATATTTATATCAGCTTTTTATGTCCAGTATGTAAGAACTCATAACTTTCTATAACAGCCAGATTATTAGGCGTCATGCAACTGGCTATGCAGAAATCCTGCTTCATTTTGTTCAGAGTTCCTCTTTATAACATGCTTTGTAAGAATAAGTTTGCTTCATAGCTAAAATTTAATTTTATCTCTGTTTATTCCCCAAGTGGAAAATTACGTTTTGTACTTGAAAGTTCAGTATCGGATACTTGTTTAAGGAAGCTCAGGAAGCATCACATGACAAAGTCTCTTAATTCAGGTTTATTGCACTTGGTGTTGATTGTTGTGGTCATCAGTCCCTGCTGTTATTTCCACTACAGTTCAGATATTGTGTAACATTTCTTTCTATTAGTTGAAGTGAGTCCGAGATCCCCATATATTGGATAGTGCTACAAAACCAATGACAAGAGGTCAAAGTTGGGTTTACTCCATATCAACATCATTTAGTGGGATTAAAAAACTAAAAGGAAACCGTTTTTCTTCTTGTTGACTTTAGTTTTTTTCTTTTTTTCTTCTTTATTGTTTCATGTGCAAAAGGTTGAGTCACTGGCTCAATAATTACCCCTGAAATTAGAAAACACCCCAATTATTTTTCATAAATCCCTCTTAAATGTTCATAATCTCTTTTGTTACACAAACTGTCTGCAGTGTTCTCCCTGTTTTCATGTGTTGACTCATTCACTGAAAATAAGCCATAATCCTTCTCTTGTGGCAGGGTTTTTCTTCAAAGCTCTTGGAAATTAGAACATAAGAGTAAGGCAGGGGCAAAGTACTTAAAAACAAGTGATTATTGGCAGTAAATCACCAATAACAATGTTTCCATTAATACGCTGATCTTTTTTGCACACAAGACGAGACTGAAGTGACATAATACATTTCTAAAGGTGTTTTTTAAACCTTGCAAGTCCTTTACTACTTGTTTATTGCTCAGAAAACATCTCCAGTGGTTTTTTTAAATTTTTTTATTTGTCCTTTCTCTTCGGAAAAGGCAAAAATAAGCATCAAGTAATTAAATGCTTTTGTTCTGGTTCTCAATGGTAGAAGTTTAAGTGAATCAGAGTAATCTCCACATTTGCTGTATTTTGGTCAGAGAAAACAGCGGCTTTATAATAAAATTATATTGTAAAGTTTATTCTGTCACAGTTTGTCAAATGTGAATGTAGACATGCTGTAGAAAGCAACAGGGACTGAGACTGAAAAATAAAACTAAGCAGAGCAGAAGACTGGCAAAGGAGAGGGGTTAGTAAGAACAGAAAATGAATGCAGAAAGGCTGCCAAGCAGCAGTGGAGAGAACTGACACTCATGATTGGGTCCATACCAAGGAGGCAAATAAAAGAAGCCCCCTAAGCCCTTGTAATCAGTAGAGAAACAGACAAGACCATGCTGATTTTTCGTTTCTGTTTTTTCCATGCCTAAGCCCTGGTTGTGTTTAGGGTCCAATGCTAGTCTTTTGGAGGGGTTGGGGGGTTTCTGCCAAATGGCGCCACACATCAAAGCCTGAGCTGTTACACTTCTTGCCTACTCACATCAGTGTCCTAGGGATTAGCATTAGCATTAGCATAATTGAGGTTTATGTACAGATGCTTAGCGCAAGGACTTGATGGGTCTCTATTCTGGAATGGGAATGTGTTGTGTAATGTGGATTTTGCATTCATTCTGCTTAAAACGATGAATGCCACCCCCAGAGTCTAACACACCATGTAGAGTGTGTGTGTGTGTGTGTGTGTGTGTGTGCGTGTGTTGACGGCTTTGAACAAAACCACTCCTACAGAGACATTGATCCCATAAGGACAAATTCACATACAATTTCTCTATATATTGTTCATTTCTAAGAAAACACTGATAAAACAGCCTGTCGGTTGTACAATTATGGATGGAAAACAAACAAATGTATTCTCTGGTTTTAGCTACTGCATCACCAATATTCATATCTTGATTTTGACAAACAAGAATATTTCACTGAAGATCTCTACACCCATATGGCTCAAACATCTTGAGTGTTTTGCAGTTTGGTTTCTTTTCGTACACATATTTTCATGTTAGGGCTGGATAAATAACTAACACCAACAGATTTTAACCACCTAAATAAGTCATGCTTAGCAACATGAAATGCCCAATTAGTACATATATAGAACCTATATGACCAGATCAAGTAGGCTTAGAGATCAAAAGTTGCACAACATTCACTGATCTAAAGAAATTTAAGATCAGATGTGAAACCAAGTCATAAACATCCAACAGTGTTACAAAGTAAAGATTCTTAGCAAAAATGGCATTCATGTGTCAAGCCTGTCCCCCATCTGGCAAGAGAAATTTTGAATGATCTTACAAGACTTTTGGGAAAATATTCAGTGAACTGATGAGACAAAATGGAAGCTTTTTGGACAACGTGCATTTCATCACCAATTGCTAAAGTGTCTCAGGAAAAACATCACTGCAATCAAACATGGGGTTGTAGTGTAAATATATGAGTCTGATTTGCTGCTTTTAGATCTTTTTATGCATTTTAAAATGAAATAATAATTTGAAACCTGCATTTTTTTATTTGCTCAACTCATCTTTGACTCACATTGAATTTGTTTGTGACCTTAAATATTTAAGTGTGATTTAAATAAATGGAATCAGCTGAAATCTGTATGATCCATCATGGAGGAACTGCAGAGAGTACAGATTCTTTTTTTTTAACTTGTTAAAGGAGAAATTAAAGTGGTGTGATAATAGTAACCTGTGTTGACATTTGCATTTATTTGCATGCAGATTTCATTCTTAGTGTTTAAGTTTGGACGTTGATTGCAACAATCTGTTTTTCACCTCTGCACACAAAGCTCACAGTATGACAGTCGTTTGTTCTGCTTCCCATTTTGAGACAGTTACAGTTACGAGACATTTTTGGAGGACATTTAATCGTCTCCAAGTTTGTCAATATTTGAATGCAATATTGTGCCTTTGATTTGCATGTTGGTGCAGTTTCTAGCTTGTGTTAGTCTGTGACTGTGGGAGCTGTTGAAAAGAGCATGTGTTTGGTTAGAGGGAGAAAGCTGCATGCAAACAAAGTGGTTGGATACCTGTTATGTATTTGCATATATTTTGGGAAGCGTACTTACAAGTTCAGCTTGCACCTTTACCTGTTTAGCGCAGCACACAGGTGTGAGGCTATAAGTTTTAGGCAACGTTTTCCTACAAAAGCTCACATTGTGAAATACTCAATTTGTTTTATGAGTGATTTATCCTGATACATTGCAGTTACCTTCCTTGCTTTATTTACATTTGTCCATATTACAAAAATATGACAAAATATTTTCTTGACCATAATTTGAAAGACTGGAACAAGATGATACACAAGTAAAGTTAATGAAATTGTGGACAATCCTGAACATCCTCTTCATACAAATGAAACATCTAAATTATTATCTTTTGAGTAGCCGGTGGACAAAAGAACATTTCAATATACAAAGCTAAATAAAAAATAGAAACTCCTAAATAAAATTTTCTGGTGCAGATGATGAAATTCTTCAAATAAAAGCCCATCAGCAAAATCCACAAGGCTCTGGAAAAGTGTTGCTTGTTAAATAAAGTTTATTCTTCAGGCTGAAATTGTACATTAGGTTCTCATACTGGTACTAAATTTACCTTAAAGGTATCACATTTGACTACTTATGCTCAAACGCTAATAAAACATTTTTGTTTTTGCCCCATAAAGATTTTGAAAACATAGATTCTTCAAAAATGTAATCCACAATCTGACGTATGCAATGAAGAGAAAGGTAATATCATCTTCGCCCTCATTAGAAGTAGTTGACCGTTAAAGATCACTGAGAGCGAGTGGTAATAAACCTCAGACTGAAGGTCACACTTGTGCTGTCTGATGTAAGTTTTTATGAGTCCATGCAGTGCTTGTCAGAGCTGGGGAATAGAGTCATAGAACGTGATATTTAATATTTAATGGGCAGATTAAACTAAAACAAACTGCTTTATGAGTGACATTATGAGTGCAGTGCAGTTTGTGTGGACGAGGTAACGCAAAGTTTTCACATTTTTCCCCTTATAAATATCTGTTATTGCATTATATTTTGTTAAACTGAGAAACAATACAAATATTTTTTCTTGATTTATATTTTTTAAGAACTATTGTTTAAGAAGTGAGCATTTTTTTAATCATTAGCACTTCACCAAATGCATAACAATTTCTTAAGAGCTTTGCTTTCTGAAACTGTGGATTGTTGACATGTCAGTCATACGAACCAAATAAGCTTCAATAGTACAGAGACTCTGAATGTTTTACAGGTTAAAACGTATCATGAAACATTTCAGGATTGATAATATTTCTGCCAGCTTTGGTTTAAAGTGACTATAACGTGACCAACATGTTTCCTTTAACTAGAAGTTTTACTATTATTGTATTGGAATCTTGACTGCACTGATGGAGAATAACGTTGGGCGATATAAACTAAGTCATTGTGGTATTTACTGTGATAAATTAAAAGTGACAACAACAAAGAATTGATTATTTTCAGTCTTTTGTTGGTAACTGTATGACTGTGACAGCAACTATAGCCCCACAAACACTAATACCCCTCTGAGAAAACATACCCCATTTTGAAAGGTGCTTCTTCCGGACAGCAGGTTGTTGTTTTTGCTGAACTGCATATAGCAGCTGGGTTTAATCATAATTTTGATTTTGATATTTATTGATGCACTCATAGAAACAGCTGTGGAGAAAATGTCAACAATCTTGACAAAAATGATCAGTTATTTGGGTTTTCAAACGTCCTGAATTGCAGTTTAGGATGCAGCCTTATGATAAATCGAAATGTTTTATAATGTCAAACAATATGATGAATGCCTGTACCTACAGTGAATCCATAGAGGAGCAGAAGATTTGGGGTGAAGGCCTCCCAACCTCAAACACTGGAGCTTATCACCAGAAATGAATTAGCAAAAATACCAGAGGAAATATTCCAAACGCTGTCAGAGAGTTTGATTGCTGCAATGACAATACTGATTTTTTCATTGATTATTTAGAAGGTAATTCTTTCTGCACAATTTTTAATGATATGTAAATAAAATCAGATAAATGACGTCTGAGACCTTCAGAGTTCACTTTGTGCCCTCATGGCTCCTCTACACAGCTTCCTTGGACACTTTGGATACATAAAAATATAAGTTCAGGGCTGCATCAGACACTGTTTCAGAACAATTTCACATTATTGCTATATGTCCTGTGTTGTAGTTTATTATTCACTATTATTTTTTCTTTTAATTTATATATTCCTTTGAACATCTGTGATTTTAACGAGAAGCATTGTGACGACTTTCTGAAGGCGGCGTGTCGGAAACAGCAGGAGCTTCTTGAAGAGAGTCAGTTGTATTTCTTTGAAGTCATGTTTGATGTACAGTATTTTTGTAACAACTGAAAGTAAGATAGCTCCTTGATTGTGGTATAAAATGGCACTATGTGCCTGGAAAGTACATGATACTACCTCTTTAAAGATTTTGTGTTCATTTAACAGAGGTCTAAAACTTCAATGTTGGACTCAGGTTTTGTTCATGACGATGTTCCTGGGCAGAATTGTGGGTAATAAGAAGTGATCCTAATAGATGGTACCAGCAGATAGGCCTGGTTCTTGTTGGGCTCTCTTGGACATCTTGTGCAATGCCACTTCTTTGACTCTTTGCATTTCTTTTCTGTTGTGCAAGAGAGATAAGTTAAAGGATTATGTGTTTTTCTTCACATACTGAACTTCACACAGTCATGCACTTGCTTGGCGTTGTTCAGATCAATGCTAATCCACGGATCTTATACTGAGAAAGTGAGCAAAACACCAGAGAGAAAGAGAGGCTGAAAGTAATGATTGGCATGCTTTGTCTGAGCAGCGTGTTTGAGCGTGGGAAGTCAAAAATACTCCTCCTGGGTCTCGCGCCTCAAAGCAACGTCGTGCTGATGTGTGTGTGTCAGCTCTTACATGCTCTGCCTAGGTATTTGTCAGTCTTATCACCTCTCTAGATTCTGTGCTGGTGGAGAGTAATTGAGTGCTTAGAGTTATAGATGAACTAATTAGTGAGAGCATTGAAAGCTGCGCTCATTAGTGAGGAGGAGAGAGGCCTGTGTCGCCATGGCTCTGAGGGCTCTTTCATGTCCTCTCTCAGCACTGGCAGAACACTACTCAACACAACTTCATTAAAGAAGCTGCAGGTTGAAGAGAACAAGAAGGAGGGCTGTGCTCTGGAACTATAGAAAAGGCTGTACGGTGTTTGAGACATTTATGTGATGCACAGCTTACATCCTAGACGTCAAAACAGACGCAAAAAGAAGATTGAGGAATATATATGTACGTACACACTTTCAAAGTGTCACAAATTTGAATTCAGGACAATTTTACAGATGTTATGTGCATCAGCCTGTAGGTTACTGCTCTTTATAATAAATCTATCTAAAAGTCTTTATGATAGCCTTAGAAGTTAAATTAATAAATGAGAACAAGAAACCCAATTTCAATCAAAACTAAAAGCTGCAGAAACTGACTTTTTTTTTTTTTTGACAAATTGTATCAGTCTCAGTTGTGCCTGTGTCTGTGTCATCTACACAGCTGAGCAGATTTTGTGGTGCATATAAAAGGAGAAAACAAATTCTTAACTCTAACATAACATGACAAGGAAAAGAATCCAATTTGGAGGAGGATCAGACATCATAGCATACCAAAAGCTACATCAAAATTCAATTTAAAATAGCCTGCTTTTAGCAATATTTATTTTTTCCCAGCCAGAAAAACCTATTTTGATTTCAGAGGTATTCCATCTGTCTTGTTGGAAAGACTGAAACAGCAGCTGAAGTGTTTAACTGTTTGGTTTTTAAATGGCAATTTGTACCAGATCTGTCTCTTTGTTGCACAAATGTAGCAAAACATCCTACAAAAACCTTTTATTTTTCTGTTTCTGCTGATTTTTCAGTTCTTCATGACCGACCTCCACATGCAAAGCTTTTTCCACCGAGTGTCTTTTTTAATTATTTTTTATTTTTTTTGCATCAGAAGTTACTTTTGGTTTTCTTATTGATTGTTCAGGAAAGCCTTTTATTATGTCCATTAGAAAATGGACTCCAAGCCCTTGTTTTAGATAAGGCTAAAGATTTATTGACTGCTGCTTTAATGACACAAGAATACGTGGTGCACAGCTCAAAGCTCAGCACCGCACAAATTGATCAAGACCCCTTTTCATGTTTTTGAATTAGCACAAACTCAGAATAGAGAAGAGCTCAAATAAGGAGCACATTAAGATTGAAAAGAGGAAAGAGAGCATTAATAATATGCTCCCATATGTCTGTCAGTCAGTCAGAACAGTCATACTACCTTCATCAAAAGCTGTATTTTACATATGTTTGTCTTTTTTCCACTAATTTATTCAGAGCTTTCACAGCTTCTCATTTTTTACAATTATGAATCTTCACAATTCAGAAAGACAGTTAATTACAACTAAAAGTATTTTTTTCTTTTGGGTATATAAGACGTCATTAGTGGCTTAATAGTGACAAGACAAATTTTAAGTTTCCCATCTATACTAAACCTGCTTTTCTTACTTAAAACTTCTCTTGAATGATTTATAAAATATCTTGCCTCATCTTATTTATGCAGTCTTAACCATCATTCGTATTGTATTAAAGGCTTTCCCTGCTTCATCTGAAGCATCAAAATCAGCTCTTTTTCACTTAGTCACGTTATGAAAATTGCGTCATCTTCTTTCCAGGAGGCACACGCCTCTCCTTCTCCACACCAGCCTGGATGTTTATATCGCACAGGGCTGCCTCTGAAGCATTGTGTGGTTGGTTTGTGGGTGTTTTATGCAGAAAGTGGTCAGAAAGCCTAGCAGGTAATTCACTTACACTATTTTTTATTTTTTTATTTTAGATTTTCACTATAGCTTTTTTGTTGTTGTTGAACATTGAAAAACAGCCATTATGTGACTGAAAAGCTGTTTTTTCTCTGTGTGACAAAAAAAAAAGACAAAAAACTGTCATAATGGTAACACCAGCTCAGTGAAAATACTGTTGTCTTTCTGACAAAAGGCCTCACATCATCACATTACAGCATTACGTTAGCCGGTGTCCAAAGCCATGTTACCTCAAAACATCCTGCTAATCTGCCTCTTCCAGCCTGTGTCCATCTCTGCCATGACTCATCACAGCTATGAGTCCCCAGTACCACAGTGGGCGGGAACCATTAGGTGGAATGGATGCGGGAGCAGTGCCAGTCAGGGGCTGCCATATGAGCCTGCCTCTCCTGCTTCCTCATCCAGCTTGGTGCCCTTTAATGGGCACTTAATATGGCTGACAAATTTACAAGGCATTTAAAAATGACCCAGTCAGCCAGTGGGCCGAGGGAAGAAGAGGAGGAGGGAATGAGAAAGAGGAAAGTGTGTCCAATCTCATTTTCTCTTGCCGACCAGAGCAATAAACATGCTGGATATATATCAGAGCTGGTCCAGGGGATGAGCAGGGTGTGTGTGGGTGTGTGTGTGTGTGTGTGTGTGCTGGGTTTACACAATCTCTGGCTGTACAAATAATTCACCCTGAACACCTGTCGACATGAGTCACAACACCAGAGAATTCCTGCAATTGAGCACATCCTACTAATTGGTGGCAGCCTGCCAGACGTCCTTTTCTTCCTCTCACTCTCTCCCTTCTTCTCTTCTTCCTTTCACACTCCTCCTTCACACATATTTATTCCCTACATCTTACTCACTTCCCACCCCCACTCCAACGCCCCCTCTCCCTTATTTTTCCTCTGCCGTCTATTTTAACAACATTTGCGGATGAATGATTTAATGCTGGTTATCAAACCCCATCTTTGTGATTGCGTCTCTAATTATGCTTAATTAAAACAGTCTAATGGCTGCTGCTGAGTTGTTTTTTGAACGTGTCTTTTCTCCCTTTAGAATTGCTCCCCTGACTTAGCATTCTGTGTTCTCACTCAACACCTCCGACAACCAATCAACTCCAAATCCTCTACCCAGCTCTTGTCAGGTCGTTAATTACGCTCCCGAAGTGCCTAATGATTAAGATAACGCCGCAATCTAATAGCGAACAGGCTCTTTCCTCCCTCTTCTTTTTACAGCTTTCGATTATAGCACCCTCGAGGTGTTACTCCATCTTGATGAAATGCAGACAATTGACAAATCAGCTGCTGCGAGCCAAGCCTTATTACCTTCTCTGCATATTCATGAGTTGTTCGAGAAAGAGATGGATGATTTTTAATCAAAGTCGCAGACAAGGATGGTGGGTAAGCAGAAGCCCGACAACACCAACCAAACCTCCCCCCCTCCATCCACCCAGTCCATCAGCACCTTGCGGTGAATAAGATGCATCATTCATAGGATTTAGCTCACGTTTGCATAGATGCAGCTGTCAGCGGAAGATGTGTGTGTGGGTGTGTGTGTGTGCAGTTGTAAGGGCTGCTTCAAGGGGCCTTGGACAAATAGAGGTGCCACATGGTCAGACCAGATGTTCTGGTTCCTTATGTGCATGGCTCATCAAAAACGGCAACCAGTGCCACCATTGGGCCGCCACTATCTGGTAAGGCCAGCCAGCCCATCTGCTTTCTGTATTCTACACCCAGTGCATTGTGGGTATTTCTCGGGTGCACTTTGTGATTTCCAGCTTGCTGTTTCGGGGGAGCATTGCTGTCGGCATCAGAAGATCCAGATGTCGGCTCATCAGGGATCTTGTGCAGTTTCAAAGTATGGAATTAGTTTTTTCATATTTCCAAAGTATGGACAGAAAAATAGGAAAATAAATGCGGAGCAACTTTTTCAGATTGTATTATTTACATGTTAGAAGTAATAAAAGTCAATACCGAATTTGCTTAAAATACACTGAGCATAGTTTTACTTAAGATCACAAAAGATGTACACATTTATTTTAATACAAAACATTAGCCTTTTCCTTTTCACACGCCTTTCACTCTGTTGAATATCTGGAAATGGTTTCAGTGGAGCACAAAAAAAAGGCAGCCTAAGCACATTATACGTAATAAATGCCTGCTGTTTCTGGATTTGGAAATGACATCTGTTTGCTTGGGGCAAGATTGGTCGTTTCATTTGGTCTCCGTTTTCTTTTCCCACATCGACTCAAGTGATGCTCGACAAACAGGAAGAGTGTCTGTGTTAAAAAGTACAATGCTCTTAAATATAGCTGCAAAAAGTGCTTTAGTGCAAATCAAACAAAACTGAGATGCATACAAAAACTTAAAAGACATATCTCAAAGCAATACTTAGGTCAAACTCTAGTTTTTTGCTGTAAATCTACCTTTTTGCTCCTACTTTAGACTCCTACAATTTAAACTGAGAACTGTAATCATTATAAAAGGCAGCACAATATGTGACACAAGTTAATGCCAAAACTGGTTTAATAAATCACCTTAGCATAACTGTTGCTAATCTTTTCAGCATCACAACTTTATGTCTAGACACTAAACCAACTGAAGAACATGTGCATCTCATCATAATCAGATTAAAAACATTAGAGAATACAATCCACTTGAAAGCTGGATCTAAAGTTTAGTTTGAAATAATAATGCATTTCTAAATCTTTGGTAAATCCTTTTGATTCAAAGATGGGGAAATATATTTGAACCGGTGCGGGAAAATAATTCAAAAGGAATCAATTATTAATTTTTATTTGTATTATATTATCTTAGTCTGTTTGCTTTTTTCACTGTGTGAACTCATTCATGTATTTTTCCTTGATAATTCATTCTCCTCTTGTTCTTGATCTCATTCTCTGTTTCCTCCAACATGACATGAGGATTTTTAACACAGCTTCTGAAATCTTCATTAAAAATATTAATTCCTATATTTTGCTATTATAAATTTCCCACCCGGCAAACATAAAACGTCCTGAATGTGTTTTTTTTGTTTTTTTTTATTCTATCTCTTTCACTTTAAAATGTAATAACAAGGTTATTTAACTATAATCTAGAAAGTCCACAAAGATACTTTTCAAATAGTCAAAAGTCCATTTATAACACAGAAACTGTCATATTCAAATTTCAGATTTTTTCCATTTCATGCAAAAACATAAACATGGAAATAAAATCTAATTTAAAATTATATGTAAATGTAAATATTTAAACAAGAAAGGCCTGACTGTTCTTCTTCTTCTTCTTCTTCTCTGGCTGTTTTCAAGTCTCTTAAAAAAAATCATTTGTTTTCAGTGGCTTTTGACACTGTATGTGTTGATTTATTGTTTCTGTTTTTATTTTACTGCAGTCTTTGTGTCCTTGACCTGCTGTCGTTGCTTGCAGACAGTATAACTCTGCTAGAAGGAAAATGGTTTGTAAAAGACACAAAATAAAGGAAAACTAGTGGTGTTTGCTGTGCCGTTTAAAATCCTACAGGGAAGCAGGTCTAAGCTGTAGCTTGTGCTTCATTACTGACAATTTGTTATTAATGTATTGATGTTTTTAAAGCAGAGAAGTTAATCTACTAGACTGAAACTCACCAGCAGCAAGACGAGGTTAAACCGAGAAATTGGATTGTAAAGTATATGAATTATATGAGCTTCCTGACTTTTCTCTTCCTTTACCATAACGCAACGTCTCCACTTCACTCTGTGAGCTTCACCATCAGCAACTACAAACATCAAATTGGAAACTTTACAGACTAAAGAGTCTGTTTGGCGTTGTGCATCACCTCAGGTCATGCTGAAATCAACTAAACATTCTTTGTCTTTATATATTTTTTCCTTTTTCCTACATCAGTTCATCTATTTTTATCTTTCTGTGTCTGCTCTGTCTCCCCAGTCGGTCGCAGCAGATGGCCATGCTACTGAGTCAGCTTCTGCTGAAGGTTTCTTCCTGTTAAAAGGGAGTTTTTCCTCTCCACCGTCACTACATGCTTGCTCAGTTTGAGGGATTGCTGTAATGTCATCAACACAATGAAAGCAATCGTCTTCTTCTTGTCCAGGGAGAGTGAATGCTATAAGTCACTGACTCGATGTAATCTGCTGGGTTTCCTCAAATAAAAAACTTTTTGCACTAATTTGAATAGTTAACCGAGAACTATTATCAATTAGAAAATATGTGTGAACGAATTTTTTGCAAAGTGCCTTGAGATTACATTTGTTGTGAATTCAAGCTACTAAATTGGATGAAATTTTTTAATTTTTTTTAATCTGTAAGGAATTGAGGGTGGAAGAAATACTTGATTATAATGCATAAAGGTACGGGACAGATGCCAAATGAATAAGTTGGAAATTACCTGCTTTCACTTACACATGTTGGCAGATGAGCCTCTTTGACTTCCTCTGTGTTCATATTAATACCTCATGTATCTAAACACGTTTACAGTGATGACAGGAGAGACGACGTAAGAGAGAGCAGAAAATGTTAAAAGAAAAAACGCCTGCTGGCGTGCAAGATTGTGATCTAAACTATTTACTACTGTATTCTCACAGAAGGAGATGTATGGTATTTCTCTGCTGTCTGTTCAGCTACTGATTACTAAATCTCCTCTTGAAGTCCACAGCAAATGACTTCTCATATGTCTCTTTCACTATGTTTCAGCTAGGCAGGCAAAAGTCATTTGCAGTTCAACCTTTTATGACCTACAGCTGGAGCAGCATATAGATCATCACTTCCAGGGCATTTTTCACAAATCAAAGCTCGGGATGAAATCAGCCAAGGTAAAAAAAAATAATAATAATAATAATGTCCGTGTGCAGCCAAGTGTGGAATCAAAGCAAACGGAGCATAATATCATCCTAATGGTATAATTACGCTTTTTATTTGCTTTTCAAATCTGTTTATCTAAGCTAGCCAAAACGATGATGGGGGAGAAAAGCTATTAATTCATTCCATCTGAAAAGCTAATAGCATGAGTTGTGCCTCACTGCTTCAGAGAAAACATGAATTTGGTGACCTGAGATTACTTCAGACCCCGCCGTCTGAAACTCACTTCAGTCCTCCCCTTATTAAGAGATGAAAGCAGGCTCTTCACACAGACAAGGCATGTTTTTATAGTTTAGTAACCCAAAACTGTGTATTATCCAAGCTTCATGCTTTGTGAAAGGTTTAAATTCTGAGTATCCAAAGAAGGAGAGAAATAATTTCAAATCATAGTTAAGCTACTCTACCGGATCGTCTTTAAATGTTGGCAAGCACATCTGAAAAGTGTGTTTACCTGTAATGTCGGAGCCCCTTGTGATAAAGCAGGGTTCCACAGAAAATCAGCTGTATGCAGCGTGATTAATCCCGCACCATGTTTCTTCCTTTTGTCAGAGCTTGTGTGTTTGAACAGAGCTGTTTTCTTCTCTGTGTTTGCTCATTTAGGAGCAAACATTTGCCCAAGCTCGCTGCTGCTGCCTCAAACAAGCTCTCCTAGGAAGTGTTATTAATAGGATAATTAAGCAGATGGTAATGAGCTGGATTATGCCTAATTATGACAAGATTTGTTTTGGCATTTTGTCTTGTGAGGAGCCAGTGAAGTGGTAAACTCTACCTTGTAGTTCATTATATTGATGTTTATGCACCTGAGTGCATGGGACGTACATCAGGGAGATAGTTGGGACGCCGGGCACAGCAAGTTGGCCCGTGTGCCGCTGGAGGTAGCTGGGAAGCAGACACCACCGCTGTGTTACGGTTGTTGACCCCCGAGGTGCTGCTCGGGTAGGAGACCCCTAAACACCAAATGCTCACCTGGAGCTATTTAATTTTCTTTTTAGTCATGTTTGGGACTATGGATATTTTTCAGAGGAAGATGCACAAACAGCTACAGTGACCTTCTGTAGGATCTGATGGTGTTTGTTTCCATTTTTTAAGCTCATATTTCAATGCCCACCTACATAGTTTTTTTACCCTGGGGGGTCTGGTAATGTTTTCTTTCATCTGGGTTTTCACAGGACGTATTGATAATAACTGGGAGCGTATAATTCTTACCCTCTGTCTTTCTGAAGAGAGCATGTTCCCTTCATTGTGTGATTAAAGGTATATGTAAAGTATGTATTTCTGTCCTCTGTTCTTGATTGGTGTGCACAACACTCTAGCTATCGCAGACAGTTGGGGTGACATAAGATTTTCTTGCAATGACTGCCCATAGGTCACATGTTAGATCTATTGCATTAATTTGGTTTAGGGATTGCTGTGCTCTCTGCTCCTTGATCTTTCTAAGAGCAAAAGCCAAAGTCCCAGGAAATTCACAGTGAAAGTTGTAATAACCTTTTCAAATAGCTTTGACATCATTCACTCGATGGTGCTCTGGTTGACGTTAACTTGTAAGATCAGCTGTTTTAGCAGATGAGACAACATAATATGGTTTATCATGTTTCGAAAGTTTTTTTTTTTACAACCCATCTATGCTGTGGCTCTTGAGTGAGATTTTGTTCCTTTACTGCCCAGGGTGCAGGATATACAGCTTACTCAGGTTTTGGACATTTGTTATTAAATTCCAAACTGTCCATATGTGGATCTCAATAACTTGAAAGACATAGTTCTCCCTCCACTCCTATAGCTACATCCCTCAATACAGCTATATTTGAGGCAGGCACTTGTATTAAAGCCATAACTAACACAGCAGAAAGATTTACGAACAGGCCACACAAACTGCAGCAGTGACGGCTCTTAGGAAATATGTCCATTCTAAGCAATACTAAATATGTTCTTTTTGGGGGGTTGGAGGATCCCGTGCATCTCTGACAGGATTGTAATTCATAATGAAATCCCTAAGTGACAGACTAACTCACTACTACCCTTGTAAAACAAAGTCATGATTAACTTGGTAACGATTATTCAAAAGAAGGACAAGGTGCCAAATTCAGAAAAGCTTGTATCAGTGAAGGAAAATAATGTATTTGAAGCGTCTCGGCAAACATCCTCCTGCGTCCGTATACTAGAGGACAGTCTCAAAGGCTTTGACTGTAATTCCCATTCTCTAATCTCCTGGGATGAGCCGAATCACCTTCAGGCTTTTTTCGTTTTGTTCCTCTGATGGAAAACCGGGATGACATGTTGGTCAGGATATTACAGATGGGAAACCACTACTTAGCGCAAATCATATTTGATAAACAAATCTTAATCTCTCTTTCATGGGGTTTTTTATGTTCTCAAATAGCCACACTAGTATCAGAATGACAGCACAGTCAATCATATTTAGCAGAACTGAGTGTCTTAATTCATGTTGGAATGGTTGGAGCTTAAGAAGACCTATGTAGGATTCCTGAAATGATGGCAAAAAGGAGGAAAAAAAAAGACTTAATGCATTTGCATTTACAACCCAGATAACGCCCTCTCTCATACACACAAACACTCGCATATTGTACATTCTGCAACTGTGCACGTCTTCTATTAAAGTGCTCCTGCAGCTCTCGATAAGAAAGCTAAGTCTGGGATTTAGAGCTTTAGCTTATCGTCATCTTTATGAAGCTTTCTCTGCAAAGTGCAGTAAGCGTGGACCAGCAATCTGCATAGAATTTAAAGAGCTGGGCGGGGGAAAGGAGATTGAGCCGGGCATGATTCACTGTGGAGTTTGGTTGTTTTAGGGGAGGGGAGAGAAAGAGGGTGGATGGTGGAGGGGGAAGAGTGACGATAAATGCATTAATCTACAGACCCGTCTGTTCGGAAGCAGGTGGATTTACATTCCTCTGAAATCAAACCTTCCACGGTGGGTGAAATCTGGCCTGCTGCGGTGGTATTTATGAACCAGTGAGCATAGTCTGAGTGAAGGCGTGTGTGTGTGTGTGTGTGTGTGTGTGTAAGTGGAAGACAGCTTCATATGGCACACAATGCACAGTTAATTCCTCAACACTCTCAGACAGAGAGAGCGCAGTTGTGAAACGTCGCACTTTTCATTTACTCTGGAGGGGGAAGAAAAAAAAAAAGAAAAAGAAAAAAGATGAGATTATGGAGAAAGCTCATTTCCTGCTAAACTTGGACTCTGGCTTCCCAAATAAAATTGCTTTTATTCTTCACAACATGTGTTCCCAGAGATTAAGGCCCTGTAATCTTGCGAAGGCTTAATAAGACTCAGTGTGCGGAGTGGAGGCTAAAACAGAAAATGTGGAACGAGCCTCGCTTAGCTCAGTTCTACCCAATGACTTTAATCCTGTTTATTAAATTATAAAGAACCTTAAAGGATAAAGATAAAGAATATTGAGTCGTGGATTTAAATGATTCAGCGTTATTTTTTTCCTTCCTGCACTGTCTTAGTGTTTGTTATTTGATAGCACTGGATCATGTTGAAAGATGGCAGCAGGGAAAAGCTGTGACAGACTTTATTTTTGCAAATGGAGCGCTCTCCTCTCTTAGTAGAAACCTTCATTAGGCACAGGCTCAGCCTTGGCCCTGACTGTAGGGTATTAAAGTGTAAAGTGTTTTCCAACATTCCACTAATCCTGAGTGTCACTGATCCCTGTGACAACTTTTAAACAGAGACATGAGACAAATCTAATTCAAAGTCTCTGCAGAGATTTTTTATTTTTTTGCTTGAATTTTTGCTGCATAACTTTACATTTTTATCCTGAATCAATGCAGTTGTGATCCCGGTTATTGTTTGCGCAGACGTCATTTTAAATGTGTTTACAGGGCCACATATTGGTCAGATTACCTTTATATTGGACGATTTAATGGTCAAAAGAGGGAGTCTAGGCGAGATGTGTGGACCTGTGAGCTTACGACTAAGAGGTTCTACTGAGATATCAGACTAAGAGGCTTGTGGGTCACTAATCCAAATCAAAAGACATACCATGTGAATTACATCACATTCTGAGACAGATTATTTTATCCCCAGATTAGGGATTGATTCCAGCCAGATCTTCTCATTTCTTGCATGATGAGGAGAGGAATATGCAGAAAAGCATCTGAGGCTGTCACAGTTTTTGTGTTTGTTGCTCTAATCTGTGTCATGTGTGGTGTTTTCATTTTATGTTCTGACGGAAAATTTTAATTTTCCAAAAAATAACAATTTATTTCTAGTTCATTTAACATATAAAATCATATAATGACAATTTAAGTTAAAAACATTAATCTAATTAGAAAAATAGGGGATTATAGTAAACATTTTTTAGCCCAGTAAAACCAAAAAAATCTGTGAAAAGCTGCTTTAACATTAAAAAAACATCAAAATACCAATTCTAATAGATGAAGATATTGTAAAATATTTTAAATTAAATATTTCCCCCCCCCCAAGATTTAACATAGTTAATTACTGTTTAGCACCATCAAATGAGTAATTACTGAGCACACAGTGGAATAGAAAATACATTACTTGAGAAAATAAATATTATTTTCTGGAGATTGGTCATTAAAGCTCCCAGCCTTTGGTTTCCAGTATTGAGAAGTCTCTTTTTAAGAGATTTAATTCACTTCTCCAAAAGACAATTGAGATACTTTAACCCTCAGAGATGTACGGTTAAGAAGAAGAATAGGATTCAGCTTTAATGTCCAAAAAGCAAACAATTTTATGTGCATGTATCACTGGGTGTCATCAGCCAGTGAGTGGTTAATGATATTGAATGTTTTATCATTATTTTAAAGTGACTTAAAGAAAACAGAAGAGAACCAAGGACCAACCCTTGAGGTTCGCCACATCAAGGAGACGGTTATTCAAAGTAATCCCAAAAGTTTCTGTTTGCATTTTAATGAGCTATGCAGTCAAAGTCATGGAGGGAGCTGATATTAATTCATTAAAGTATAAAGTTTGTCCAAATCTAAAATTATTAAAATGAGCCTGTTATTGTAAAACAGCGTTTCTCAAAACCAAAGGGTGACATCATCCCGTGTCTATGCCTCATGCAACCCAGCCACAGATCAATTCATCTTTTTATTTGCTTTTGGTTGAAGAGAGGAAGTAAAATCCTCCGTTTGATTTACTGTCTTTCACTATCTAGGTAAGTGGAGTCAGCAAGTAAATGGACAATGACACACATGGGTGGATGGTGTGTTTCCACCCAACTGTGGCCTAATCTCTCTGTCCACCGTCTAAATGTGCCGTAAACATCTGGATCCTGTTTTCTTTTTGAAAGAGGACGGGATCTAGACGTGTCATCACCTCTCCAGTTGCATCTTACAGTGCGGATGAGAGAGCCTGCAGACATGCAGTCCATCAGAGAGCGATTACCTGCTGAGGGGATTTACCTCAGCTGCAGAATTCAAGGTCCTCGGGGTTTGGAAAGTCTTAAATCTGCCCTCAGGTCTTCTGATCACTTGGTTCATATATGTTGGCTTACTTCAGATCACTGACCCCCTCAGCAGTGTTCTCACCTTCATAAACCTTTATATGCCTGCAGAAATGGTCTATTTTACAGAGACTGATAAACAGCTCTGCCATTTTCTTTTTCTGCTTAGCTGGTAATTCAACAAGTTCAGGAAAACAGACATGATTTGGAATAAAATAAAAAGAAAACTAATTGTAAACTTAAGGAAAGGTAGGATTTCTGATGTTCTTAAAATAAAAAATATATTTCTTCATATCTGTATTTCTGAACAATGAATTAATTAAATATTGTTAAGTCTTTAGCTCTCCATCAGATCTAAGTCAGGACTTTGGATGGGCCACTCCGATGTGAATATCACTTCCAGTCACATGAAACATGTTGGAAAATTTAAAGATTTCATTAAACTGAATTTCTTTCACAGTTATGAATTATGTTTGACTTATCTGTTTATAAATACATCCCAACCAAATCTGATGTAATTTCCTTCCAATACTTATAAACTTATAAATTAAGTTTGTTTGGGAAATCCTCAGAAAGTCTTTAGAAACATAAACAGAAGGAAGGTTCAGAAAATTTATATTTTAATATATTTTTCAAAGATATTGAGCAAAACAGCACTAATAATAATTGTACTACATCCTGAATGAGCCCAGGAAGCATTTAAATGTATTTCTAATGAGAATCTGGTGTTATAAATTTGAGAATTTATGATTTTGGAGATTATATGACTAAAGGCTTTAGTTGTTAACTTTCCTAACAAAGTTACACAAAGAAACAGCAAAAATTATATGGTAAATTATTCAATAAATGAAAGCATAGGTAAAACAAACGTATTATTTTAAATAAAGTCTTGTTTTCTGTCAAAGGAGTCAAGCATTTCTGGTGATAGAAGAATTGAATTATGTAAGAAACATAATTCATTTGTTAGAGATCAACAACAAATGTATTTTAAATGTATTTTAATCAATCAAGAAATTCACTTCCTGGAGACTGACGGCCTGTTTTATTCAAATATGTCAACCATCTTCCTTATTTGACCTGGTTTGGCACTGGCTGTTAAAATAAGTGTATGCAACAAAAAGATACTGTTGTATTGCAGGTTGTCTCATCATCACACTGCTCCTCCTATTATTATATTCATCCCACACCTCGACTGCCACCTCAGTGTACCACCTACTCACCGATTCTTCATCATCTTCAGTTGATATCCTTCATTTGATACATCAGTGCCTCAGTACTTCTTGTTCTCATCTCTTAAAACTATCTTTACCTGACAGTCAGTCGCAGTAAAGCCGAACTTGGTAAATCTAGAGAGATTGGTTTTATAACCTCGCCGTCTGGTAGGAATTCACTGCTTCATCCAGCTGTGCGTAATAAAGGGTGTGTCTGTAACGGCGATAACTCATAAGCGGTGCAGGCATCTGCTGAACATGGCGTTATCTGAGTTCTGTAAATATTGTTTGCGTCCTTTGCTTTTAGTCTGGCAGTTGCAACGGGTTAAACAGTCACTGTCGTATAAACACACACAATCTTGCAACTGCACTTGCTTATCTTACTCCACTGATGTGTGTGTGTCTGTGTGGGCAGTCTGACTCAAGGCCGGTGGCGGCCTGCGGACCCCTCAGGTACAGCGTGTTCGGTTATGACAGCAATGCTTGTTTGATCACCGGCAACCTAAATGCAAACAAAGTCCTTTGAATGCAAAAAAAAAAACAGGAAAAAAAAAAAGAAGGTGCTGCTGGCTTGCTATTTGCATAGATAGCAGATGACAGATGGCTGCTAGTAAATTTTCACATAAACGGCTACTAAATACAGCGGGATATAGCTGACACTGTTACAGGAACAGAAGGGGAGTATTGCAAATAAACGTTTCACAGCTACGTGCCCACATATGAACACACAGAAGACACAGCGGGAAGAGCCCGGTCTGAAATTACACTGAAAAGTGCAGAGTTTCACTGAGCATGCAGACCACATAGACCCAAGACTAGCATTCATTCATGGCAGCTATTTTTGTCATTGGTTCAGGGTTTAGTTTGTGTTTTTATAGCTCCTATAACTGTACTGGGAGTTTGCTAGCATGACTGTTCTCTGTGAAGGAAGGCGTTTGCATCTTGTCCTGTTAGATTCATTATAGCGCAATGGTAAAACACTAAAGTCATTAGTCATACACAAAAATGTCTGAAAAGGTCAACGCTTGGGTTTCCTTGTCAAATAGTTTGGATGCTCTTGCTGGAGAAATGCTTTGTCACCAAGTTAGTTACCACTGTGTTACTTAAAAGATTTCTGTTTCAGAAAGGTTCAATTATTGGTCCAAATCGAGGTAAAAAAAAAAAAAAGAGATTTTAAGACATTTCATATAACAGTTAAAGCAGAAATAGAAAACAATGCAAATTGTTTAGATTCAGATTTTACAGATTTTAGCAAATATACTAAATCTATGCATGTGAGGTTAATTTGTCACTTTTAGATGCCTTAGGTGTGTGCAGGAACATTTGTTTGTGCAGTGCGTCTCTTGGTTGTATTGTGATGGTTCAGGATGTAGCACCAGGTGAGACTGACCCATAACCAGGCAAGTATTGAGTTGTTATAGAAATCATCCAATGTTGTCTGCTAAGAAGCAAAAAAAAAGCAACCTGTGAGGTTTTTGTCTGATTCTCTATACAGGTCAAATCTAAACTAACGGCAGAAAAATCATATGATAAAAAGTTGGGGTTTTTTTTGTTTTTTTACTCAAATTACTTTTTCTTGCCTTATTTGAGATCACCGCTCAGAAGTGTTCCTACTTTTGTCAAGATGATGAGCCATTAATCAATATATTTTATCCATAGAAGAGGATTTGCCTGGTAAGATGTAGAAAAGCAAAACTTATTTCAGGAGCTTTCAGTAATAATTCAGAGATTGGCACTGATTAGTGAGGACTGCTTCTGCTCCACTTCCTGTCTACTGTTTTTTTTAACATTACTATAAGAAAAAAAAACATTAGTTAATCAGTAAATAAAAAGGGAAGTGTCTTCTGGTGCTAATCAGAGGTTTTATTCATGACAGACTTCACTGCTCTGTTTTTAATTGGGCAAATTGAATACATGGCCCCCCTCACCTTTAAGGTCATTGAGTGAATAAATAAGTTCAACAAAGCTTCTATTTAAAAAAAAAAAAAGTGTTTCCTCTGAACCAGCACAGTGAAAAACACTGTAGTGACATGATTTACCTCATGATTCATCTCATGCTCTTAGCTAATAATTTTATCTGTGAATCTAAACCAAAGTGCAACTGTGATTACATTATCCTGTTTCAAGTGTGAAAGTTTGCTCTGTATTTTCTCTGTGAGAGACATTTTGGTTGCATGAAATCAATTCACGCAAAGCATCATGGGTTATCATGATGCAAAGTTCAACACAGTTCTTCTGTGAACCTGTAGGGGGCTCTGAACTCAAGAAAAATTGATATAGCAGGTCTTTACGCTTCCAGTTATTTGTTTGTTTAATCTGCTGTTTGAAGCGGAGTCTGATCCGATGGCTACACCCCACCGATGGCTCTAACCAGTACTTTGTGTGGTGACCCTGCCTTGGCCTCTGGTGTCACTTAGTTTAATCACGGTGCCTGCCTGTGCTGTGTAATTACCAGGACCAGCGTGGTGTCCACAAGGTGAAAGCCACATGGAGCAGTGGCCGACAGCCAGGCATGGGATTTGGCCATGGCGCTCTCTCTGTTTCATCCCAAAGTCTTTGTTTATGTAAAAACAGTAGTGAGCCTTTTACCCCCAGATTACTCCACGCTGGGAGGATAAAGATATACACACACAGCCTGGGAACGGGCCTCAGGCCAGGGCCAGCTCAGTCCAGGGATAAAGAGATTGAGGCACAGAGAAGAGGCTCTGCTACCAAAGCATCCACACTTTGTCACAAGGTTTGCACTTGTTTGTTTTTAGTTTGGAAATTGTGACAGGAACGTGCAGAAGCTGCTAAGCATTCAGAGCGACAAGATGAATGTCAGAAAGTCACGAAAACAAAAGAACATTAGCACATACAAAATATTGTGAGAATTTGTACAATCATGTCCTTATTATGAAAACGAATAATTTGCACACTTAAGAGTAAAGCTAAAAATGACATTTCTAATCTCAGCTCTAAGGACAGTGCTCATGTTCACATGTTATCACCATTCACAGCAACTTGCTTAAGATAGTTGAATGGTTTGAGTTATGACAGCATTTAATTTCCCTGTGAAATAAATAAATCATTTTTGTATTCAGTTAATTTGAATTGACTGTGTGGAATATTGTCAAAACAATATGAATCTTTCATACACCATGCCAGTAGTGTATACATAGATTTAAAAAGGTCTACTACTAGCAATATGTCTCAACTAAAATTAAATATCCCAAATATTAAACAACTGACTTTCATTTTATTTTATCTTTTCCTTCAGATGTCCTGAATTCTTCATATACTTACTGGCTTTATTAAAAAAAAGGTTAATATTTTGTAATTTCCATCTCTCAATCTAGATCTTCCTTATATAATAATTATTACAGATGCTCCCCTCCTCTCCCTTTGTCTTCTGCAGCACCACACCCATCTTTAAATGGAGCCACCTGTTAATTCCCTCCACTCCTTCTCCTACCAATCAATTGTTTAATACCTGAACTGGAGCTGTGAGACTTGACCTGCCCTTACTTCTCTAAGATGACAAAGCAAGTGCATTTGGCCTCCACTTTACCCCTTAATCCACCTCTGTAATTACAAATGCCCTCCTCTCAGAGAGCCTCCAAGAAAATACACTGGAGGTTGTTTATGGGTGGTGGCACACATTAGGATTCCTCTCAGATCATCATTTTTCTCTGTAGGAGACTAAATAGACTGGAAGGATAAATGAAAGAGCACACACACACACACACACACACACACACACGCAGCAAATAGATTTTGTTTCTCACAGATGCACAGACAAAGAAACAACTAGACACCGATTGAGGAAGTTAAACCAAATGAATAATTCTACACAACGGCACACTGACAGTTTGATGATGATTGTCAGCGGGGCTGATTGACCGATAAATGAATGCAAATCAAAACCCTTTTCTTTTTTCCTTTTTCTTCTTCCTGAGTACAATTCAAATTGCTGTTTATCTCTCCCACTGGGATGGAGCGATAGAAGGAGGGCTCCCAGTCAGTCACCCACCCATCCCTGCTGGCAGCTTCTGCAGGGCGGAGGGAAGGAGAAGGGGAGACTAAAGTAAACAGCGGAGAACAAATGAGCTCTGTGATGGCTCAGCAAGCACTGCTTCCCTCCTTGCCTGTCTGAATGGCCATTCTTTGTTGATGGCTGAATAGAGGGCTAAATATCTTTTGATATCAGAGCCAGAGCCATCTCTCTCTGGATGCTATATACCGAGGCAAAATCCTTTCATATGCAAATAAAATCTGGGTTATGATTGGTTCTACCCCTGTGGTCGATGTGCTATAATGGACATCCCATTTGGGATCAGAGGATGAGTAATGGGGCCGTATTTGGGTTTCTCATCTTCCGTTAGCTTTTGGAGTCTTTGATTGTTCTTTGGGGTTTTAGCATTGTGTGCTCATTCATGCTTGTTGACAAGAGCTCATTTTTTTCCTGTTTTTTTTTGAGGGAAGAAGACCAGATGGTGTCCCGTGAACTGGTGTTTAGCGTGGCACGCAGAAGGATTTGTGGCGAGGCTAATGCTTAGTTACAATTCACTGATGGATTAGTGTGTGTTTATGGGGACACATCCATGCGGGTATGCCGTGGCAACCCATTCATCAGGACCTGAATCACAAACTAATGCCCTCTATGTTCGCTAAAGAGGTTAGGTCCAAAAAAAAAAAAAACAAAGGCACACGATGTAGGTTGATGTTAAAAGCTGGTGAGCACTTAGCGACACCAAGGACATCCACAGGCTCACATACATCTGCTGAAAAGTACTGTTACAGAAAGTTAGCTTATAACACTGTGATGCAAATATGATGCTTTACATCTACAGTCTCTAAAACCAATATTGGCATGACAATATGGCCTTAGCCGACAATGCACTTTTAGTTTGGGTTCGTAAATTGCTCAGTGTGAGAGACTTGAATCGCTTTGAGGTGCAGTAATTTTCATCCTGTCCAACAAATTGATTCTGATGTGAACAATTCTACAAAAAGAAAGAAAAATATGTTCTGTCATTAAATAGAAGCAGTCTGTCAATAGTTTTTTTTTTCTCTCTCTCTCTCTCTTCAAAATACGGAAACTCATAATATCCTCAGATTGGTGGTTGTCATGGGAAAAGGAGAGGCATACAATTTTCTGCAGCCTTGAAAACTACTTGAGTGACACTTAACAGTTTACATAAGAGCAGTCAGAACATTGGCCTTTGTCTGCTGCAGAAATGAGGGCAATTACCTCTGCCTCTTATAATCCTCTCTGTCTTCTGTAATCTTGCTGTGGAGAGGCTGAACTGGAAATATAAAGGCCGACTTGAGAGCATCGAAGGCTCGGTCGAGAATTCTCTTGTTTGGGAGGGAGATTTTAGAGGTCAGTATGGTCCTTCACTGAGGATTTAGGTCTAGTTTCACTCCTTTAGTGACGGTCTGCGTTTGGCTGTGAATAGAAACTCACTACTGGGTGGCCAAAACGTAGATACACAGATCTGTTGAGTCAAGGAAACTGCAAGCGCTGCGTATAAACAGATTTACTTGAAGTATTGGCTTCAAATAATTTTACTGGAGAAATATTCTTGTAGTGCAGCCAAAGGAAAAACACAAGTAAATGATGGTGTTTGCAGATTATGCTCATTGCTAGCGAAACAAGACTATTTAACAAATAACTTAATTTTGAGGTCTGTTTATAGTGGCCTGAAAACACCAATGAAGAAAATCAAATGTAAAGTAGTCTGGAATATTATATGTGTGAGATGAGAAAGAAAGAGAATAAGGAGATGTGTTCAGAGGTTCACAGCTATTCATTCATTCATTAAACCAAGATGTTTGCTCTGATGGCGAATTAGACAGAAGCATTAAAACAAAAGTAATGTGAAAGAAGTGTCAACTTTTCAAAATGTATTAATCTATTACTTTTCATAGAATAGGTTTGAGAAAAGTTTATTAAACTTCTTCTCAATAATCAATGACCAAACTTTTTTTTTTTTGGTTTTATGCCAATCAATTTCAATTCTTTGTATTTCCTTATCCCCAATTCACAACAAATATCACACTGAAGCACTTGCAAAAAAAAAAAATCTCATTTAATTTACGCACACATACTTTCCAGTTAGTCCTACTTATCAATCAATACAACAAGCTCTGTAAATTATTCAAAGTAGTTTAACAACTCTTCTATCTAAGGAAACCCATTCACTCCGTAAACTGGGGAGTGGTAGAAGAAAAAAGGTGAGGAGAAGCGGTCAGTTTGTCCTCCAGCAGCCTAAGGCTACAGCGGCAGAGAAGGCTAATCCCTCAGAGTGATGCATGAGAGGCAGAGGAGGGAGAAAACGTTTGCTAACTGGTGTTTCTGTCTTTCATGAGCTCCACATTGATGAGCTTGCAAGGCCTCCTTGTCATCACCCTAATCTTTGGCTCCCTCCACAGATTCTCCATCAGATTCAGGTTAGAAGAAACATGTCCATGGTCAGATGTTAAAAAAAGTAGACCCAATTATTTAGTAGTTTTTCATGGACTATATTGTAAACAACCATGAGTCGGACTCGGTGTCCTCACATCGAGTCCTTCTCCTTGTTCATGTGATTTTCTACATTAATTGCTGTAACCTGTTCAGATAGTCGTCCTTACAATTTATACATTTCTGATTAAATATCGTTTTGTATGAATCACATCTGTAGATGCCTTGCAGGAGTTTCAGGGTTTAAGAGGTTTGTCCAGTGATTTTTTTTTTATTTTTTATTTTTTGCTTCAGTTTGTGCTGAGGGGAAAACACGCACGCACACACACACACACACACACACACACACACACACACACACACACACACACACACACACACACACACACACAC
>CAEFZX010021302.1:0-15602 GCA_903066825.1 Alfaro cultratus
CCAACAAAATGCGCATCTCCCTCCATTGTTTACATTCTGTCGCATAGAGACGTCGGTCACTCGACAAGACGCGTAGAGGAAATACAATTAAATAACAAAAGAAGGTAGTAACGCAAAGTGATTTTGAAAAGTAACTTTAATCTGATTACTGGATTTGAAATAGCAACGCGTTAGATTACTCGTTACTGAAAAAAGTGCTCCGACGTCAGTAACGCGTTACAAAGTAACGCGTTACTGACAACACTGTATATGCATCATATATGGAGGTTAAGTTCCCAAAACAATTGTCGCCAGTTTGATTCTCTCCTTCTCCCCTGGCTCATTTCAATCTACTGTTGAATAAAAGCCACTAGAGCCACAAAAACCTTTAAAAATAATCAAATAAATGGTAGCAAAGTGTTGTAAAATATCAGGTATAGTATTTAAAGTCAAATTTTTATGCCACTTTGATTTTTTTTGCAAACAACTTCACTAAATTATGTAGTAGACTTTATGTGACACCAGTTGCACAATTAGTAGGTAATGGATATTTTTTTCTCTCTCTCTTTCATTTTATTATTATTATTTTTTTTACAAATTAGGATCTGAAAAGTGTGGCTTGTATTCAGCCTAGAACTGGCTGACCTGGTTTAAAATTGAAATCTCTGATTGTTGTTTTTTTAAAAAATCTAAAATTCCAATCTAAATAAAATTTTTTCACCCTCACGTTTTTCCTTAAAAAAAATTACAAATGACAGAAAATATCTTTAAAAAACTGGCTTTTATTTCAATGATTCAAGCTGTAAAAGAAAAGAAAAAAAAGATGGTAGGTCTTGGGAGAGATGACGTCACTCTGGACCGAAGAAGAGCATTGGTGGGAAAAACAAATCCAGATTTTCCACAAATTAAATCGTCAAAAACACAATATTTGATTAATCGATATAATTGATTAATCGATTAAACATCCGATGTTTCGGCTTGTCGTCCTGCTGAGGTGAATCTCCGCCCCGGTCTTAAGTCTTTTGCCGCCGTAACAGGTTTTCGTCCAGCTCCATTAATCTTCCCACCAGCCTCTTCCTGACCTTTCCGCTGTGTTCATGATTAAATCACACAACTCTCTTGACTAAACAGGGGACTTCTAAAGCTGTTGGTTGCACTCCATTTCATTTGTAGACTTCACTCTTTTGATTTATCACTAAAAATCTCATTTTCATTTTCCTTCCACTTCACCAAAATGTGCTTCTTTATGTTGGTCTAAAATACTGAAACCCTTCTTTCGAGGCCACGTTTCTGTTAGACGTTTCTTTGCCTCCTCTGTATTTGCTCAAAAAACTCGCGTAGTGCCAGGATTTAAAACCCTTCCTGCACGCGCACCGCAGCTGCTTCTTTAAATATTAATAGTACTCGCACAGTTAGGCTGTGTTTTCTACTGCTGGGTGAGGTGGGAAGCGTGGGAGTTTTACATAAACCACAACTTAGTAAGAATATCCTCGGCTCTCCATAATTATCCCCCTGACAAATGAGTAATTAAATCTGAATGGCCTGATGTAGCATTTCAGAGCTCCAGATAGTTCCACCCTTCCTCATATAGAGCTGCACTCGGCTTCATGTTGCACTTCATAGGAGGACACAAATGTAAATGTAGCACTATGTGGAATAAAATCTCAAAATTCCCAGATCTGACCATTAGTTTCAGTTAAAATGAGCATGTTTTTGTTATTATTATTGTTTCTCTACTATAATTTCCTCTTACTTGTGCCTTGTGCCAAGCAGCCTCTCTAGACAGCAGTGTTTACTCTCTTTCCAATTAAACTAAGAGCTTGAATGCTGGATAGTCATGAGAACAAGTTGCACCAGAATGCAGAGGATCAGCAGCACCATGTGCGTGTGTGTGTGTGTGTGTGTGTGTGTGTGTGTGTGCAGCTGGGTGGCAGGGCTGTTGGCAGGATCGATGTGAGAGATTTACAGCTAAAAGCAATCCTGCTTGGCTTTCTGTTTCCATGGTAACCATTTGCATTTCGGTAGCCGTCAGAAAGTGAGGAAAATGAAAGCCGTAGTAATGCTGGTGAGACGGGGCGAGACGCTCGAAGCCCTCCCTGACGGTGAGCTTCCTGCTTCACGGTTGAGGTCAAAGGGACTCGATGGGATTGTAAAAGGGAAACGGCTCGACGGGGAGAACAAATGTGACTCTTTAAATGCATTAAACCTTTATGTTGTTTACCTCTACATCTCACTTCGGATTTAACTCCAGGGCTCCTTGGTTTTCCTTCAGCGACACGTTCTGCCCGGAAGACTCACTGAATGCATCTGCAAACGAAACGCTGCACATCCGCAGGCAGATTCTTTCATCTGTAATTTAAAGCATGTCGGGTTATTCTACATGGAGCAGAGATATTTTTTTTAAAGCAAAATGCAATATTTAAAAAGATGCAAAAAGCCCCAAAAAAAAGCAACAAAAAACTTTTTTAGTTCATTTTTTGGTTCTATAAATCCTCAATCACATAATCAAGCCGCGGCTAAATTACTACATTCAACATTTACTCAGTTTGTGAAGATATAGCTAAAATCATATTTTTGTTCTCTCAATATTTTGTGTTCTGATACTTGAAGTGTCTTCCATGCAGCCAGAAAATTAGCCAGCAATATTCTGTATATTTAAATACATTTCACTTCTGTTTCTGTGACACCAGCACTTTTTGTAACTTCTCTGTAAAAACACAAAATTTTACCAAGTATTTTTGGTCTAGTTTTAGTACAAGTATATTAGCACCCTTGAGAGGATACAGCGCTCTACTGTCAGGTCTGTTGGATTCTTATGAAATGGCCTAGCAGATGATACTTTTAAAGTTTTAATTCAAGTAAAGGTCTGGGTGTTCTCAGGCCGACGTTTCACAGTGTAAGTGTGTTTCTGGGCCACTGCAGTGTCGCAGTGACACCAAAATATCCGTGAACTTTATTCACAACCTCATAAATTCCTAATGTATCCAGTCTTATTTTGGGGGAAACGGATGAAATTTAGAGAAATGTATTTATAAGAAAATCACTTCTGGGCCCCCTAAATAAAACTTTAATGAAAAAGCGAGGTGGAGCAGAAAATGTGCCGCCTGCGTTATGGGGCCGGGCTTTTATTCGACTTTATTGTTCTGTGAGTAAAATCTGCAGGACTATATTGTCCCAGAGTATTTCATTCCCAACACAAGCATGATTCTAGGTTATAAATCAAACATGCAAACGTCTCTACAGCAGAACATTCATCAAAAGGCAACAGAAAACCCTCAGTTTTTATGCTTTTTGTCTTGCTGCTGATATAAATTACAACATGCTCCAACACGCACCTTATCAGATTATTTGCAGCGTTGAGTTCAGCAGCTGACATTGTGCTTTGTTCTCTGTGTCCTGCAGATGGCGCTCCACTGAGCGAGCTCTCTTGGTCGTCCTCTCTGGCCGTGGTGGCCATCTCCTTCTCGGGTCTCTTCACCTTCGTCTTCCTCATGCTGGCCTGCCTCTGCTGCAAGAAGGGCAAGATGGGCTTCAAGGTGGGAAGAATGATGAGCTTTGAATGAAAACTGACACATAAAGAGAGAAAAAAGACGAGCAAATCTACTTTTAGACATGTTTAAATTAATTAGAATACAACACAGTTAATATTAAATGAAGGCTTGTGTTAAAACAACAACTTTAAAAGCACACAAATGGTGATGGTGAAATGAAATGTAATCTGGAGACATTCTGAGTTACTCACTGAAGCTGAGTGGACAGAGGCATTCGCTGCATCTCTTCATCCCCGGGATGAAAGCCATCCGGTGTTGTTTATGCAGATGGGAAGCAGGAAGAGCAGCAAACAAAGCGGGATGAGTTTGTGTTTGTGGAGCGGTGTGAGCCCCGCAGCGCTGCATGACCGCCTTGTGGACGCAACAGAGAAACGATCTGGGTCACGGCGAGAAGTAAAATAGGGCAGAAGAAGACAAATGGTGACATACATTGCTTGTTTTATTTTTTATTTGTATTTATTTTTTGCTTGCTGTGGAGTTCACCTACAAGTGAAAACTGATTTTTGATCAATGTATTTTCTCAAATCCTAGATATAAACATTCATGCATCGTTTATACCCACAGAGAGTAGAACCAGCTTTCAGCGGCTCGGTGCCACGACTGCTTGTGTTCAAATGGCTTTTGACAAGAGTAGCCCGTCAGCCTTAGGAACATCTGTTGCTTTTAGGCTCCTGTTGGGTCCAAACAGAACATCTGAAGATCTCAGCATGAGCATAAGAATGAAAATGTATTTTTCAGAAAACAATCTACGGAAGAACGAGTTTCTCTGCATGTTTAATGCAGCTCATTAGAACTTCTGAGAGTTCCTCCACAACAAGCCTCTCTGCTGGGATTCGCCAGAAGAGACTGAGTTATTCCACACTTTGTTTTACAAAATAATGCAATAAATTAACATAATAATCATCGGCTTAAACAGTGTTTATGTGGTTAAACTGTGTTGAACACAGCAGATAAAGATAATCGATCTTTGCTCAAATTCTTGGAGAGATGAGGGATTGGTTTAATAATCAGGAGCTTTAGCCTCTGGGTATATCTTCACATTTCTTCTCTTTGTTTAATTTTTCATGGTATTTGTCAGGTATGTCTGACTGAATGTGAGGATCCTCTGTGCTGCTGCTGTGGTTTGGATCTAAATTAACACCAAACTATTTATTTTAAATGCTGAAGTCCTGACTAAAGTGCTGGAGGATCCACAACTCTCTGCTGGTTCAGAGTGATTTAAAAACGGTCATTTTGTGAATCCTCTCCACTATTTCCTTTTTATACTCTGCTATACATTCACAATCATGCAAAGACGGTTCATAAAGACTCACTTAGCTGATTAGAACTGTAAGATTAAACCCATTTGCAGAAACCCAAAGCAAACTGCAATTTGCACTAATTAAATGAACTGTCTGCAAAAATAACAACAGAGACAGAAAGATCAAACATTTTACTGGAGGATGTGACAGAGAAGAACCGGATCCAGGTCTAAAACAGTGAATTTAACCCTGTAGTGTCAAAGACTGTCCATTCAGTTTGACAAGAGTTACTTTAAAAACCATTTTTAGTTATCAAAGTGTAGCTGCCTTCAGAAATCCACAGTGAGACGTATTTCTTTGCTCCACAGAGTCAGACAAAACTCTGGTTACTGCTGCATGTTTCCTGGCCTTTCATGGTAACACTTTATTTGAAGGTGTGTGCATAAGACTGACATAATACTGTCATAAACATGACATAACACCGGCTATGAACATGAAAGATTATGACTGTTGTCATTCGGTAAATAATGACACTTTTAATGCAAAGTTGAGACTTTTAATTGACTTTTAATGGACTTTTAGTACAACTTTGCAATAAAAGCGTCAATATTTACCGAATGACACTTCATGACAACAGTCATAACCATTCATGAAGACTCGTTCGTGTTCATAGCAAGTGTTATGTCATGTTTATGACAGTGTCATGTCAGTCTTATGCATTCCCCTTCAAATAGTGTTACCCATTTTATTACTAATAATTTTAAAACATAGGGAAGGAAAATTAAATCTGTTTCTCAGCACTGCATCTCACCTATTCATGAAAAAACCACTTATTTGGAGAGCCAGTCTCTGTTACAGACTGCTGCTTCTGATTGAAGATAGTTTCCTCTTTAACCTTGTTGACTTTATGACGGTCGCTAGTCTGGTCAGACTTCTGAAACCTGTCAGGGTGTGTTCAAGGTGAATTCAAGGTGTGATCAGGGTGTGCTCAAGGTGTATTCAAGGTGTGATCAGGGTGTGTTCAGGGTGTATTCAAGGTGTATTCAAGGTGTGTTCAAGGTGTGATCAAGGTGTGTTCAGGGTGTCTTCAAAGTGTTTTCAGGGTGTATTAAAGGTGTGTTCAAGGTGTGATCAGGGTGTGTTCAGGGTGTATTCAAGGTGTGTTCAAGGTGTATTCAAGGTGTGTTCAAGGTGTGTTCAGGGTGTCTTCAAGGTGTGTTCAGGGTGTATTAAAGGTGTGTTCAGGGTGTGTTCAAGGTGTGCTCAAGGTGTATTCAAGGTGTGAGCAGGGTGTGTTCAAGGTGTATTCAAGGTGTGTTCAGGGTGTGTTCAAGGTGTGCTCAAGGTGTATTCAGGGTGTGTTCAGGGTGTGTTCAAGGTGTATTCAAGGTGTGATCAGGGTGTGTTCAAGGTGTATTCAAGATGTGATCAGGGTGTGTTCAAGGTGTGTTCAGGGTGTGTTCAAGGTGTGATCAGGGTGTATTCAGGGTGTATTCAAGGTTTGTTCAGGGTGTGTTCAAGGTGTATTCAAGGTGTGTTCAAGGTGTATTCAAGGTGTGTTCAGGGTGTATTCAAGGTGTATTCAAGGTGTGTTCAGGGTGTATTCTAGGTGTGTTCAAGGTTTGTTCAGGGTGTGTTCGAGGTGTATTCAAGGTGTGTTCAGAGTGTATTCAAGGTGTGTTCAAGGTGTGATCAGGGTGTATTAAAGGTGTGTTCAAGGTGTGATCAGGGTGTATTCAAGGTGTGTTCAGGGTGCATTCAAGGTGTGATCAGGGTTTATTCAAGGTGTGTTGAGAGTGCGGTGAGGGATTGTGGGAACAGTGGAGGACTGAGTGTGTGTGAGGAAGGGTTTTCTCATGAGCTCACAGTGCATCCGGCCTCAGGGCCCCATTTGCCTCTAACAGAGGAGGAAGAGGGAATTTCAAAGAGAGGAAGAAAAAAAAGACTTCAAGGGCGATGATAGAAAAGGCTTTCTGTGTTGCTGAAAAAAACCAGACGAGGACTCGTCCTGTGATGGACCATCTGCCAATGCTACTGGCTGTTGGAGTTCAGTTAGTTCCACAATCTGCATTTTTATGTCCATTTTTATTAATTGCAATAATTTGTCTCGTTGCAAAAGTTCAGCAAATGCCGACTGCATCTGATAAATGTTTGCCACTGGCGTAGAAATGACAAAAGTGTAACTGAGAAGTCATGGACTACACTTAAAACCCAGCACAGGGTGTTTTTTCTGTCTTAAATTTCATTCAGGGTGGCACTAAAAAGATCCTAGAGTCTTAAATTTGACTTTCTGAAATCTGCTCGTACCAACCAATTTAAATGAACTCCACCAACGCTGCCAGGAAAAGTAGTCGAATACTGAGCCAGAAAAATGTCCAAAGTTTGTTGACAGCTTCAAATTGACGTGCCGCTTTCTGAGGGGCATTTACCCAAATATTAGCGAGAGACTATTTTTATTTTTAAGAAACTATGTTTTTGAACATTTATGGACAAAACTCCTGTGTTTAAGAATCCCTGAAGTTGTTTAATTGCTCTCTCTTAGTGAAGAATGATTTTAATGAGTAGTAAAAAGCTTAATATTAGTGATATTTATGTAACTGTAGATTCTGTTCTGACTCTTGAAATGTAAACTTGAAAATCAGGTTTCCAAGTGAGACTTCACGATCCTAAACAGCCCGAGTTTTTCTGTGACGTTATGCGGTTTTAACACAAAGCGCTGTAGAAGCCTCGCAGTAAAACGCGTGAAGCCGTAGAGATAAACAGGAAAATCCACTCTTTTTAATTACATCTTGGACTAAATGTTCAACATCAGAGTCAGAGTTTGGCTTATAGTGCTCATGTTTTTCTTGGTACATATCGGGGTGACTGTCCTGCAGGAGTTTTCAGGACAGACACAAAGACATCCAGTGATGTCACATGTGCAGTATGTGAACCCCTCCTCCTCCTTTTCTCTTCCCTCCTCCTCTTCTTCCCATTTGTATGTTTTCTCACATTTTTGGGAGGCCTCGGCGTCTCTCCTCTCCCTCTCCAGATGACCAGAGGTCCGCTCCAGGCTGTGCACTGGGAGCCTCTGCGCTCCTCCCTCTTCCTTTCTCCCTTCCTCTGTTAGCTTTTTCTCCCCTTCATCCCTCCATCCTGGCAGACTTGGGGACAGTCTGTGGTCAGCTGCAGAGCTTCTTCCTCCTCCTCTCTCAGCAGAATGATGAAACTTTTCGCTCCCTCAGCCATCCTCCTGCTGCCCTCCACTCATCACCTCACTGTGTGTGTGTGTGCGTGTGTGTGCATGTGTGTGTGTGGTTGTGGGAAACCAAGAAAAAGGCTGAAATGACAAATTTGGGGGTGTTTGTCATCTTTGGTAGAAGGTAAGTTCTTACAGAACTGCAAATTTTCAGAAGAATTCAATTAGAAGATTTGTTAAAAACAAATTTATTCATTGCAAAGTTGAAAATGTTGCATCCAAGTTTAATGCATGTGTTGAAAGGTTGCAAAGTTCTCTCTGTAATGACATATTTCTTGATTTATTTTGACTGTTTGGAGAAGAGATTATTTGCAATTCACACAACTGAATCTTTTCAGAGAAGAAGGAAGCAAACCGAGTGCCGCTGCGAGTTTTTTTTTATTTATTTTTTTTTAAACGTAGCGTTGTGTATGTTTGTGACAGAGTGTCGCTGCAGAGACTGAAAACACATGTTGGATGTGAGAGAGGGGGCGAGCGGGGCCGTGTGAAGGTTTGGAGCGGAGGCAGAAGGAGGGGCCCGCTGCCTGCGCCAGTGTGTGTGTGCTCGCATTCCTGAGGGACAGGAGGAAGCGGGAGATGGAGGTGTTTATGTGCGCATGTGTTTGTGTGGGTGTTGCAGAGGGCTGCAGAGGGTCACATTTTTCCAGTGATGGGACCCCACAGCCCTCCAGATCCCATCTGAGGGACTTTTATTCTGACATCCGGCCTGTGGATGCAGCCAACTCCCTCCCCCCCATCCTCAGCTGTGCTGCTGTTCACGGTGGACAAAAGAAATCTTTCAGAAGTCGTTATCAACGCAGCAAAAGGCTTAGAGTGATATTTTACTTTTGGTTCTTACAGAGCAACTTGACTTCATTTCGGTGGATGTGAACAGTCCTGAAGACAGTGTGAAATTTTCACAGTTTTATAACTTGTAGGAAAAAGATAGCGATTAGTCGGGCAGGTATAGTCTCCATCCATCCATCCATCCATCCATCCATCCATCCATCCATCCATCCATCCATCCATCCATCCATCCATCCATCCATCGAATTATTTAAGATCGAAACAGTACTGAAACATCAAAGTTTTTTCTCATATCTGTAAAAGAGATTTGGATCCTAACCCACTCAGTGTCCCAACAAACCTCTCATCAGTTTAATACCATGGCCTTTGCTTCCCTGATACTCTTGACCAGGAAGGATATTCGACTGTCCTTTATCCGATGGCTGAGAGACGTAATAAGTACTAGAACTTGGTTACCATTTCTTGATTATGTTAATACATTATCATTCACAGAGTAGCTCTGTCACTATGAGATAAGGTTGTCACAATTTCAGATCTAGATGTTTACAGTACAGGACATCTTGCTTCTATAATTTGCAGCTGTTTTTTTTTTCTTTCTTCTTCTTCTCCGCATTTAGTGTTCAAGCGACGTACCACTGTTTGGTATGCATTGTTAGTGTGTCTTATATCTGTCTGCTGTCCGTTTTGTATCAATGAAAAATCTGAAAATAAAGTGTTCAAAAAAAAAAGAAAAGAAAGAAAACTGATATTGGTCTCTCCATCAGCACTTCCCTGCTCTGCAGTACTTTCCTAGGCCAGAATGAATCTCTTTCTCCTCATTCCTGGATCATCTTTAAGGTCTCCTGTTAGTAGTAGAGGCATCCAGAAATATTTTATCATATTCCCCAACCACATCAGCTGACCATTTTCAGTGTTGAATGTTTTCCATGTAAAACTGCAGCTTTTCACTTTTTACGTGTCTTTGTTTTCAGAATTAAAATCATGTTTTTACCTTTATTCCTTTGATAGCTGAGTAGCAGTTTGCAGCAATACGTTGGGGAGGGGCAGCACTGTGTTGCATCATGTTCCATGCAGTCAGAAAAACAAAAAAACCCTCTGGTCACTCCAATGGTTTCTCTGTGACATCTGACCATTGTTTTAATTAGATTACAGGCACAGATTGCTGTGAGGGGATGCGAGTTAAACAGATGGAAAAAAATCTGATTTATTTCGCCACTGTTTGTTCTTTGCGAAACATAAAAAGTTGTTTTGAAGTAAAAAGGAGGCGGAGAAGTATTTGTCTGAAGTCTGACTTCCAAACGGCTCCTAGGATCAATATCTGCAGTCTGATCTGTGAAGTTTAGGACTGAGATAGATGTAGTCTCGGAGCTAATAATCCCTGGATTTAACGGACTGGCTCTATCTACTCTCTGACTCTCCAACGGCTTCACAGGAAAACAGAACCGGGCCAGCACAGCTTGCTGCAGTTTATCTCGGCTCTGCTTCGACGTTTGGGCCAGAAAAACCAGAAACTTTCCACATTTTATATTGCCAGAAAATCAAAGATGTCTGGTTGCTGCGTTGTCCGCAAGTCTTTCAAAATAAGCAAATCCAGTACATTTACTTTATTTGACCAACAGAAGAAGAATTATTTACTCATCACATTAGTACATTTATAAACTCCAGACTGGAGCTTACTTCAGCACACTTTGGGAAAACAAACACTAAACCATGTAGACCCAAAACATTAGATTCCACTTTGTCTTTTTGAAGGAAGTATATTTTAACTTTTTCAGTTACAAACTTACAAATTTTTATTCCTTGTATGTAACTTAACTGCTGTCTGTTTTAGTGTGTAATTTAGGAAAAATTATGATTGTGTTGGATTTGCACCAACAGGCAATAGTGGTATACATACAGCATTTTGGCTACATGGTGGCTAAAGGTCAGTTCACTCAAATATTCTGCTATTTATGTCGGGAAACAGCATGAGAAGTGGGTAGCTCCCCCTGGTGGTGGCTACCAGACACGGCAGCTAAACAAACAAGCTTCAGACATAAATAAAATAAAGAACAAAGTATATTGTATTTTTTTCATTTCATTGCTTCATTGCATTATTAGTGAAGAGTTCAATAAAAATTATTTTATCTGTATCACTTTATGAAATCAAATTGACCTAAAAATAAGCCTGGAAGTTGAAACCTGATCAGTTTAACTGAGATTTTTGAACTGTGATGTAAAATCTCTAAATGAGGTTTTTGGTCTGTTGCTCACTGCGGTTATGGAGTAGTTCAGATCCAAACATCTGGAACTACATCTTTTGTTTACAAGAAAGTAGCTGTAGCGTTGTAGCACAGTTAGCTCTCGTAGGAAGTTAGAAAATGAACATTTTAAAATTCCTGTCACTGATTAGGTTGAAAACAGTAGAAATAATAAAAACATTGTTTCCTTGTCTAACTCAAGTAGCGGGCTGGTCTGTACATTTTTAAAGAGTTTGTGTATCTTTTTGTTTAAGGAATTCGAGAATGTGGACTGTGACGAGTACCAGGCAGACATGTCCACCTTGGCCTCCACGGTCTCCCAGGGCACTCCGGACGTCTACGTCCTGCCTCTCACCGAGGTTTCCCTGCCGACCACCAAGCAGCCGGCCCGATCTGGTGAGTCAAAGTTCGGCTTGTTCTCCTTTCGCCCTCCTAAACTCCTCCAACGCGCCTCCTTGTCCTGCAAGGTCAGAACTTCATGTGCCTCTGCAGCTTTGAATTTGATGGATGTCGACGATGACTGAGACGATGAATGCGTTGTTGGACAATACCTAATCATGATATCATTGATGATGCAAGCCTAGCAGCAGCTCTGCAGAGGTGCCAGATTGTTTCACACAAACACATTTGAAGGGTGTGAGAGCAAAAAGGAGCCTGAGGAGAGCCGCGTTTCCCCGGAGTGAGCACCGCCCCGATGCTGGTCAGTTGGGCCTCCACCTATCCCATAATTCAACGCTGCAGGGCAACTGCAGAATGAACTCTTTAACTTTCTCCCACAAACATCTGCAAGTTGCATAATAGCGTCCAGGCAGTCGGCCTACACTGCAGTTTGCTGGTATGTGAGGCATGTGAGAGCTCAAACCCCCAGTGAGAGTATTCCTCTCTCAGTGCTTCTGCCTCTCAAGAACAATGTGAGTTGTTGTGCATTATGGGATCCTGCCTGATAAACTCGTGACACGAGACTTAGCGGATCCGACTCACGCAAGCACAAAGAATCCTGGAGAAAATGTATTCTCTTATTTATTTCTAAGCTATTCAACCTGCTGTTACGTCCGCTGCGTCTCTATGAATCTATGAAATTAATCATTTTATTTATCCCGCTGAATGTATTTTTTTTGTAGAAGTTTCGTAGGGAAAGTGAAAAGCAAATCTTTCTGCACATGTTCTCCTTTCGTCAAGCGAACTGACTCCTGAACACGTTTTGTCCTCGGCGAAAGATAGAAACCATATGTTGAAGCAGCCGCAGCAGGCAGGGATTCATTACTGCGCCGTGGGGACAACCTCACCCTCTGACATCATTTTCAGATATTGATTTTAGTTTTTATGGAGTAACTGGATCAGATGCACGGTGCTGCTTTCAGTTTTAAGGGAACTTTCAGGAACTTTGTGTCATCCTGACATAATGCGGTGTTCTTTTTCTGCACCCACTTGCGCACAAACGGAGTTTAAACTGTTTTCACGGCAATGAGGAAAGCCGGACCTTGCAAAAGTGTTGAAACTTTTGCAACAGCCACAAACTTCAATGTGTTCATTGGGGGGATTTTATGGAATAGACCAACACGGTGGCATGCATTTATATTCAGCAGTGACCCAACACTTGTATTGTGTTGCAGTTACAGCTGCAAGTCTCTTGTTACTGTTTCTACCTGTTCTGCACATCTAGAGTCACCTCAAATTCGGTCAAAGTGGACGGAGATGTAAGGTTTCACTTTTCAGGTCTGGACTTAAGGTTTGGACTTTGACTGGGCCATTCTCACGTAGGAATATGCTTCGATATAAAAAACTGTAACTGGCTGTGTGTTTAGTGTTGGTGTCCTGCTGGGAAGTAAACATCCTCCAGTTTCAAGTGGGTTTTTTTTGTTTAGTTTTTTTTCCATTTTTTATTTTGCAGCTGCTAACAGGGTTCCTTCCAGGATTGTCCTGCATTTGACTCAAACATCTTCTCATTAACTCTGCCCAGCTTCTCTGTCCCTTCTGAAGAAAAGTGTTCAAATGTCACAAAGCCTCAAGGCGACGTGCAGCATCAGTTTTTCTCCTCACACTGTGTTTTGCATGTAACTGCAGCTCTGCGACTTCCTCAGGTTCACCACGGTTCTCCTCCTGCTTTGTGTTAAACAAATAGAAGCTTGAGGTAATGTAGCAAAATGTGAAAAAGATTAATGTAGTCAAAAACTTTGGCGCTCCAGTGGAGGAAAACAAATAAAAGAACAAAAGAAATAAAGATGGAAGGCGACCGCGCCAAATCCGAGACCGAACGAGACCGAGGAGACCTAACAGTTCAGGGAGTGTAGAACTAGGTCTGAGAGTTCTCATAAGACGTCAACATGGAAGAGTTTTGCTGCCCTGCGTTAAGCGCCCGCTCTCAGCCAGTGTTCCTGAGTAGGTGGAGGTCTTAATAAGCCATCAGTGCTGCAGGAGCTTGGCTCAGACAGAGGCTCCGTTTAAAGGACCCGCCCTGATGCAGCTGTCGAGTGCTGCAGGCTGCTGTGTAAATCGAATGAAACTAACACCCATTCAGAGGAGACATGGGAGCAGGAATCCACAGGAGCACAAAAACAAGTTCCCGATGTTTAAATACATGCAGAGGGATCGACCAAGCTCTTTTAATGGATCCGTTTGTAAGTCAGTTCTGCATTTAGCGGGTTAAACTTTACTTTTAAATGATCGTTTTAGGACAGGAGCCACTGGGATGAGTGGGAATGATGGGAATTCCTTTCGGCTCTGAGTGGTTTAAATGCATCTTGATAAAAACATTTCAGCTTCAGCAGCCATTATGTAACAGAGAGGCTCTTTGTTTTGGTACTCAGCAACAATCAGCTTAGAGATGCAGAGATGCTGCCGTCAAACGGAGCTTGAGTTACTTTATGTATCTATGAGAAGGTGTTTTTTTTTTCCTCCTTCAACTGTTGGACAGACTTGTGTTTTTACCCACACTTTTTTCTGCAGTTGTTGCTGAGAAATTATTCTGTCACCTTTTTTTAATTTAGAAATAAAAAGCCTGTGGAGACCGACTGGCCGTCAGAGACAACAGGAAGTGGCGGAGTCTGCATGTCAACATGTTGGGGAGCAGATTCCCCTCATGGAGTTATTTAAAGCTACACAATTTACTTTCAATATACATAATGGATAAACAAAGCCCCTGTAAATTTTACTGGGTTAAATATTTCACTAGAGACCAAAACATGTTGCAGTTTTTAGAACGCTGCATGCAGCAGACACTGCTCCTCTCTAAACAGCCTGCAGATGTTTCACTAGTTCTATGTATTCAGACATCTACTGTAGTCTACAGATGCTCTTTAATATTACAGCCTAATGATGAATATTAGCTTAATCGTGAAGAAAATTTAATCTTTTCAAGATGTCTGTTTTGAGTGCCTGACAGGATTATGTTCAGATAGAAACCAGAAAACTAGTATTGATAACACGCAGTTCATGATTTAGTGACCTCACTATCCAAACTGAGGATATATTTTTAATCATAGCTGCATTTTATTTTTCAGTAATATTTTCGGTCTTTTTTGCATTACGAGAACAAATACAGATCTGATGAGAACTGCTTTATTGCTAACGAGTGCTGGTCGTTTGGTACGTCTATAGTTCTGTTTTGTGCTATTTTAGGTCCAATGGAACAAATTAAAGACGCTTTAATTTGTTTCCACCAGGGAGATGTTTCATAACAGCTTTGAGAACAGAGGTTTTAAAGTAAATGTCTATGTTCAGCTCAGTGCATTTTTCAAAGACATGTGGTTACTTGACTCTATTAAATCATGCATACCAGCAGTAGCTTTCTCATACATATTTGATCAATTATCATAATCTGAAGAATTAACTGGCAAAAACAGAATCAGAACAAAATAAATGGAAATAGGGTACAATACAAAATCTACAGAAACTTATAAGCAGTTCAAAGATGAGATTTATGCATTTTTACTATTATTTATCTCAATAGGTCATGAAAATACCAAAGCAAGCTACACTGATTAGCAACATTGACCTGAAGAATTCAAAGACATTTAGCACAGAGTTCCAACTATAAATATTGCACATCAACATGTCCTGAGGACAGGAAGGGAACCCGTGGATCTAGGGGCTGCAAAATGTGAACGTGAGGTCATTTAAACCAGCGCTGAACTCTCTGCCAGCTCCTGTGAAGAGTGACCTTGCACAACTCTGGAAACTGTGTCTGATCTCCACATCGTAGACTTGACCATGGAGGAAAAGTTAATGCTAACTCTGAGGTCACTGGTAGAGAAACCGGTTTGTGTTTGCTGCAGCAGATGTTTCTAGTAGAGCCGGAGCAGTCTGGTTCAGAACGCCTCATGTTTCTCCCATTGTTCTGTTAGATTTATGAATACACCGTGTTCCAAATTATTATTCAAATTGGATTAAAGTGTCATAAAGATTACATTTTTTGTTGTGCTATTAAATTTATAGATGATATTGTGTGTCAGGGCTCTTTAAATCACTATAATTAATTTCAGAGAGCTGTGTTGATTAGTTTGTCTGGTGAGCTCAGTTAAAGGAAATCTACTTAAGAAGGATGTTCCACATTATTAAGCAGGCCACA
>CAEFZX010021304.1:0-36966 GCA_903066825.1 Alfaro cultratus
CCGTTACCGCTGAATCCCCGGACCAGACCATCGTTGCACTTTCAGATTATTGTTGTTCTTAAAATAAATCTACTAAAGCTGATTTACACTCTCCTGTATTGTGTTCTGCATGTGGGCTAGAAAATAAGAACCCATCATGACACTTTTATCCCCAACATAAAAGAAACTGTCAAAAAAATGAGTTTAATTGATTGCGACAATAACAGAGCAATATTCCCTCATCAGAAGCAAAACTAGGGGAGTCCAAAGACACTTGGAATTCTGGAAAAATAACTTTCAATTTTGGTAAAAATAAAAATACGTTTTTTAAGATCGGTTTGATTGCCTTCACCCCCCGCTGAAGGCAAATAGTCAAATCTTTCACATTGGTTTACGACAATTTCTAGCTGTTTCTGGATACATGTACAATTTATATTAGTTACTTTGACGTCAGTGTTTTGTTTGTAAAGAAAAACCCTATATTTGTTAAGGCATGTAAAGTATTTGAGTTCATAAAGTTAATATGTCATAAAACTATGGTACTGATTATGCTCCCCTGTCATATAATATGATTTCTAACAAACAGCAAGAGCCAACTGATGCCTTTTCTTTTGCTTGGAAAGTTTTTCTGAGAAAAAAAATAAAGAGGGTTTTACTCATAGTAAGTTGTTTTTGACCTTTCCTAGAAATCAAAATTGATAGTCTGAGTAAGAGGATATTGCTGATAACAGTGGTCCTATAAAACAGTGTCTTTCTAAAGTGGAGGACAACCAGGGGGCGCTAAGAACGCTAAAGAGAAGATGAGAAAAAAATAAAATCGAATAATTTTTTTAAACACAAATTTGATCAAAATCTGTTTTTCCAATTGTTATTACAAAGTTAAAATAATTTCTTGAAATGTTATTTGCCATGCTAATTTTTCTGATTTTTAAGCTGCTTTGCTCCTCAGCCTAGTGTAGCTAGCAAGTGCAAAACGGTGCAAAAAGTTTCTGACTAGAAAGAGACCTCATGGCCAACTTAGATCAGAAGGTATGAGAAGATTATGTAATGTAATAATTATTCAATAGTGAATAACAGTGAAAAAAACAAACATTGATGTTTCTTTACATATTTTGTATAACTCTGTTGTTTTCAAAGGCAGGTCCTCGGACAGAAGCCAATGCTGTTTTGGGAAGTCGTGGAAACGTTTGGGAACCTCTGCTATAAGCTATATATGGTGCTGACACAAATGAATATCTTTTCTTGATATTCCATCTCACATGGCTTTCCATGTGAGATGGAAAGCCATCCATTCTCACATGGATGGCTTTGGTGGGTTTGATGTTAATACCAAAGCAGAAAAGGACCTCATGTGAGAACCAAACTCCTCTGGCAATGTGTGCTTTAAGGTTTCAGGTGTGAAGGCCTACCTGAGCCTGTCGGGGTGGTTCTGCATCAGCGCGGCCTGGTTCATGGCCTTCAGCCAGGTGCTCATGTCCTCCTGGGTGTCGGCACTGAAGTAATACGTCCGCATGCCAGTGTGCTCTGCCTGCGAGCCAATCACAGAGCTCTGCTTGTAAATGTATGAACGCATACCGGTGTGGCTAGCCTAAAGGAAGAGAGCAGAGGCCAGGTCAGGTCAGATCGACTGGAGGAAAACAGAGGTCATCTGGAAAACAGTGCAGGGGTCGAAGACAGAGGGCAGCATGCTGTCCCACGGCGGAGGGGGCAGAAGAAAACATCAATGGCGACGCAGGCACTGACCGATGCAGAGAAGGAGAAATCACACAGTACGGTGGCACAGACGTAAATATCAGGCACTTGGGTTCAACAACGGCCACAACCTTCACCAGCGTAAGGAAAGATACATTGATATGATGGAGAATGGATATATAGAAGGCTTAACACAAATAATCTTTCAAATTGTTTACCTTGAGGTCTTTTCGCTTAGATACCTACTTTAAAGATGTAAAAGCTGCTACCCTGTGGGATCATGAGATGCCCGGAAGACATCTTTTAGAATAACTAATGCCATGAACAACGATAGCTCCTAAAAGAGAAAAGAGACTGCATTTCTTGTAATTTAATGGACCAACAAGCAGAACAAAAAGGGTAGAGAGCCCATTGTGAGGGCGAGGAAAGACACCTTCGTTTGCCTTCCTACTGGGAGGAAAAGCTCTGCCCTCGTCTCAAGACGTTTTGAGCCTCTGACCAAATGCTGTGTTTCAAAAGGGGGAAAGTGTATCAAGAGTGATTTGCTGTTTTAGTTTTCAGCACACCTAATGTTTTGCATCTAGTTACAAAGTAAAATTTTTGGTCTCATCTGACAGTAAGACCTCAGTCCCGCATTTAAGAACCTCTACTAACTTCCATTCAACATTGGCTTCACTTCAGATTTGTGCAACAGTTGTTGAATTGACAGTTTCCCTCCTGAGGTGTGGATGTCTGGAGAGCCAACAAATTCACCATGTATGGAGGCCCGGATAGGTCAACAAAATGCAAAAGTCACAAAAACAACAAAAGTCACAAAAAAAACAATAAAGTCCACGACAAAAGCAAAACGTTTCAACACAACAGCAAAATGTCACAAAGGAAAAGCTGCATCGCAAAAAAAAACAAGCCACAAAGTAACAACAAATACCACAACATAACAAATGTCACAATGGAACACGAAGAAGCAACAAACAAAAAGCTGCATCACAAAAACAACTTGCTATTAAGTAACCGATGGCGCAACACAACAAAAGTCACAACATAACCAAGGCCACAAACTAACAACAAAAAGCAACAAAAACCACAACGCAACTAATAAAAGCTACAACACAACAACACAAGCCAAAGCGGAAGTTATGCTATAACAGACGAGATGCTAGAAAATTTAGCATCACTTCCAATTTAGCATAATTTCTGTTTCAGGATAAACAGAAATTATATTATGGCTGCGCTGTTTTGAACACGGCGTAGGTTTCATTGTTATTCTGTAGCTTTTGCAGTTGTGTTGTGACTTTTTTCATTGTCCCTTCTGGGCCACCGTAACCATGGGCAACTTGGTTCCTTCTCTGATTAAATGCTCTCCTTACTGAGTCTTACAATTTAGATGGATGGCTTTGGTGGGTTTGATGTTATGGATGATGGATGGTGTTTATCTTCACAATGCTATTTGTTCACTAATGCTCTCTAGCAAACGTTTAGTGGCGTGTCCATCAGTTGTACAGGATTTTCCTTTCGTTTCCATCTCTACATTCATGCATTTATGGTTGTAATGTGAAAATATTCAAGGGATATGAATTATTTTTGCATAGTGCTACATCTGTAAATGGATGTTGTTGTTCTGTCTCACATCCACACCTATTTCGTGAATAAGCAACACCTTGCTTTTGGTGGTGCTAAATGTTACAGTATTCCCGTCTTTTCCTCCATTGTCCCAAGTGGCTCCAAAGGATTATTTCTTGCAGCTCAGGGTTCAGAGCCATCTCTTTTATCTCCCAGGCTATCGCACAACCGAGAATCCCACAAGAAGAATCTGTTTTGAAAAAGCTGCTCCGGTTGTGTAGGTGGAAACGGCAGGGGAAAAAAACAGACAGCGCAGCACCGGGTAGAGATGGAAAGCAGGGGAGTGTGTTAAGAAATATTTTTTGAAAATTGGGAGTGTTTACGGCTGCCGTGGCAACCAAATCTTCAAAAGAGATCTGCAGCCTCCCTGTAGGTCACTGTGCCAAGTCCAGAGAGGAGCCTCAAGAGATGGATACCAAGAAGCTTTCTGATTGAAAATCCATTAAGAATTGATTACAGGCTGAGAATATTCCACCTTCACGGCTCGACATGATGCCAGTCTACTTCTAACTAACCTCAGGAACACGAGAAACACGCCAAAAAACAAGCAAAACCAGTCGGACATTTAAGGAAGACCTTCTGTGTAAAAGCTGCTGGTTAATTAAGTGCTTTGTCTCCTTGATAAATAGGTCTTTGTTGTAAATGTGGGGTTATTAGTTCCCCTTAGAAGCCGGGCTGCACTTCACTGAGCCCAGCTTTTTAAATAATCCACTTTCCCTTTTCCTTCCTTCCTTCCGTCCTCCACCGCCTGGGCGGCTGAGACCAGAAGACAAACAAGAGCCCTCTCTTGAGAACAGATGCATGTAAATGAAAAGTAATTAAACACAGAATCTCCCGTACTCTAATTCCTTCTCTGAATAATGAGTGCAGGACAGGGGGGTGGGGGGGTACAGGGTTTGGATCCACTTTGGCTGCAGTACAGACATTTTCTCTGTGTTCTCAGGTTCAGATTAGAAGACGTTTCAGCAGCTTGGCTTTCTCGTCTTTCAGTGAGCAAACACGCAGAACGTTACGCCCACACGGACGCTTTTAACGTACACACCAAACACTGGTGTATAAAGCAGACTGTCGCCCCTGCTGTGTTACTGTAAACTCTAAATAAACTCTGGCAAAGGAGCCGACAAACGTGAACACGGGCGGCGTCCTCGTTCACGTCCGCTTCCTACAGAGCCGCTGCCCCGGCCGCTCACGCAAACTTAGCCCTGATTACAAGAGAAAAACGCTTTGATATAAAGTTCTCTGGCTCAGCATGCCCAAAACACGGGCTCTGACCCTGACACTTCATAATGTTTTGGAGCTGATTGCGCTGCTGGACCCAACCGGGACTCGATAACCTGGCAAGGCATGTCTCCTCTGTCAGGGTGTTCAGGTAGGCTTCACATTCGTGCAGTGACACAATTAAAACTGGGCAAAGGTAGAATTTATTACCTTGTCTTTGTTTGACGATTGTTATTTTTGATGCTCATTTGTACAATATCCCTGACAGGTTGTGTGACAACCTGCATTTGAAAAATAAATCTAAAAATTCATGAATCCATGGTACTTGAATCTTTTGATGTTATTATTCAAAGCCATTTCAATACAACTGTTTTTTATTGCAGGCCTTTTTTCCCAATATTTCAGATTGTTTGGTTAAAACAAATGTCTGAAAACATCAGGAACCTGCCCGGATAAAAAGCACTAATATTACGAATCACATTAGAGCTAGTTATCTCCAGAAGCCAAGGCATATTAAGTTAGATCAGAAGGCAGAGGAATCGGAAGGATGGTTAGAAATTACGTCTCAAACACCAAAGATAAACGAAACATTTCAAGGAAAGCAAAAGAGCATCCTAAGAAAGATGTCAAAGCACCTCCTGACTCTCCATCAGCTCCCCTGCAGAAGACCGTGCAGCACACAGTGCAGAGGCATGAACGGATGTTTGTACTGTAAAATGTTGCACATGTAACTCTTTAAACGCCATGAAAAAACCGAGTCCGTGGCCGCCTTTATCGGGAACGCTGAGAGGGTCGTTGAGCTTTGAGTGCGCGCGGCTAACACGCCCACACACCGAGAGCTCGCGCCGCTCTGTTTGGATGCGCGTGGGAGTTGGTGACACTTTTAAGTCGGGTTTCTGATGATCTGCCTCAGCACCAGTTTTGTTTAATTGTGTTTGATGAAGCAGAGACAAAAAAAAGAACAAAATCCCACCGTTCGTTTTCTTTCTTTCTTTCTTTCTTTCTTTCTTTCTTTCTTTCTTTCTTTCTTTCTCTCTTTCTCTCTTTCTCTCTTTCTTTCTTTCTTTCTTTCTCTCTTTCTTTTTTTCTTTCTTTCTTTCTTTCTTTCTCTCTTTCTCTCTTTCTTTCTTTCTTTCTTTGAGTCCCGTCTTTCACAGGAACAAGCCTTTATCAGTTCAACCCTCTGCGTCCTTTCAAACGCTTCCTCTCATGATTTTCGTTTAGTATTTTCCACTCTGAATCACTTCCTGCCTTTTTCCGTGTCCACTCCTGCCACAGCCTGAAAATATCGCTTACGTCTCTCCCTCTCTGTCACACGCGCGCGCACGCAAACACACACACAAAAGCTCACAATGGCTCTCAGTCGTCGCTTTCGGACAACCGCTGACAAACTCTCGATTTTTTTTCAGGCGCTATTTAAAGAGTGGCCTGTGTTCTCACCGATAAGCCACAGCAGCCGGAGCGCCACAAAGCTCCGGATGAGTTACCTTCTCCCCAACCTGCCGCCACGAAAACCGGATTTAAACTGGAAGAACTTAGGCGGAAAGCTTGTTGGCGTTTTTGGCTCTGCACGGAAACAGTGTCTGGTGTGCAAAAATTATTCACGTTTCAGCTCAAGAGTGCAAAAACACACAGAGAGAGATTCCACGCTGTCAGCCAAAGTGGAAACGCTTGGAAGCACCTTTAGCAGCAATAATGATGGTAATGTTCTCTGTACGACCTTAACATCGCCCACATTGTGGAGGAGGAATATTTGCTCACTTTTGTTTCTGCACCTCTCGCTTTAAAATCCATTTTAATCCCAATTTAATTTAGAATGTTTTAATTAGCCATGGTAGCATCTTGATTATTTTATTTTCAGCCATTTTTGTTGTGGATTTTTCTGCTGTACTTGCCCAATTAATGAGCCAGTTTGGGCCAAGCTTAAGCTGTTGGAGCGGACCAACTCCCCATTTGACTTTCCAGTACTTTGGTATTCAGTATATGGTGCTCTGGTTAAAACAAGCCCTCATTATCACTGTCCACTACTGTGCATTACAATGGTGTTTTTGCTGGTATGCTGTTTTTATGACCAAGAAAAACAGTGATGAACGAACGTTTACTTTGGACAACATAAAAAGAAAGAAGTAAGTAAAATAATTTTTTAAAAAAGACACATCCACGCAAAGGCCGTTTTTTCCAATGGCGCACTGTGAGTGGGACAGTCAACTGCTCAGCAGGAAACAGTTTTCACATCCAACTGTTTTGTATGCGACATTGAGCCGATGAGACTAACGAGGACTGCCGTTCTCTGAGCCGCTCCAGCTGAGTCTCCATTACAAAGGTGCACAAAACTTTGTCACTATTTCACTAGTGTAGAAAAAACCCTCTGCGATTATGCAAATGCGGCATTTCCATTAAATAAGAAACAGTTGAAATCACATGTGAATAAGTTTGTTTATGCGATACGTTGTTAAAAGACATGCGGCTCCATCATCCTCCAACCACTTCCTGTTGTCGTCTTCTTTGTGGTTTGTGCCAGTGGTAACAGCCGGTTGTTGATCAAATGACTTGTGTGATGTGAAAAAAGTGTTTCCGTTGCAGTTTCACAAAATAAACCGATTTTGATAAGGCCAAAAAACCCCACTTCATCCTAGGATCAAAACGTTTAATCAAAAAATGAGTTTTTTCGAACTTGGTGTATTTCCGTTAAGCAATTTTCTCTTCAAAATGGCAAATTGCTCAATTATGTGGTCAATGGAAATGCAGCTACCAACAGGCAGGCGGTGGCTGCCCTGTTGTACAAGTAATGGGGCAATACACACCCAATTAGTTCATCAAACTTGTTAGCTTCCCTTTGGATGGAATCAAAATGTTCCTTACTGTCTGTCGTCTCCATGTCCTTCACTACAGAATTGCGTTCCCTTTCTTTGAGTAGCCGTATGTACATCCTTCATTTCTTTAGGTTTTTAAAACTACAAGTATACAGTATTTCTCTCTCCTTGTCTGTTGAAATGTGGCTGAAATTGTCAGAAATGAAGCAATTGTATGAAATCTGTACACTCTACTATGAAACCTCAACAAGTTTTTATTTAAACATGCCCACTTTGGTCCCACCTGTCTGACCTACATTGTCCTCATATGTTCTTTTTGTGGAGAAGAGCCCTTCTCTTACATCTAATTCAAACAAAAAATGTCATACTTCTTTAATCTCCTGGGTTATAAATTATTTAAGTGATTAATCAAATGTTCTGTTTTTGAAGATTTTTGGAAAATCTGGATTTTTTTTATTCACCAATGCTCCCCTTGGTCTACCTAATCTACCTTTTTGAGTAATTTAAATATGGCCCAAATATAAAATAAATTAAATAAATACAGGCCAGAATGACCTTTTGTGGAGCTCTGTGGTGCATTTTGGTGCAATCAGTAAACAACTGCCTTTTTTCTAAGTCCTGAAATGTCAAACCTCCACAAAAGAGACGTTTCTCATTAGCGTAACTCCAGAATATAACAGGTTTCTCATTTTTAGATTTAGAATTGTGGAACATTCTGTGTTCAACTTTTACTTGCTTACTCTTTCCCTTTCCTCTACTTCCCAGAAAAGTTGTGTGACGTAAGTTACAAGCAGCAGATCTGACAGGAAAAAAAACAGTGTGGTGTGGCCACACAGACAAACACCAGGAAGATCCACTATGTAATAACAGGACAAGGTGAGGTAAAAGAGTCAAACGACAATAACAATGACAAATGAAATCAAGATAAGGACGATGACACAGACTGTCAAATGAAACATCAGCCGAGAACAAACACGCTCCTCAAGACATGCATCAAAAACATAGGAATATACGCAGCTGTTGTATATTCTCCCATATTTATAACCAACAAAGCCACAGCGACGGCAGGCGACAGGGATGAGGAAGGGTCACATCTGGCCAGAGAGAGAGAGAGAGAACCGACACCACAGCAGTGAAGTGAGTACCTATTTATGGGCGGGTTTTCACTGGACGGCTCAACACACTCACAGGGAGGGAGGTCCCAGCCAGGCAGCCGGCCAATGGCAACAAGAGAGGGGAGAGGGTTTGGTAAATAGAGGGGCACAGGGAGCATGAAGGGGTGTGGGGAACAGGGTTTGATATGCAGCTGACTGTGGATGTGCTGGAGATGGATTTTAATCAACAAATACAACCAATCAAATGTGTTTGTTTTCATTGTAGTGCAACATGGTGACCTCGTTCCAACCCCCTTCAGCCCTTTGCAGCATCAACAGTCAGTGTGTTTGGAAATCCTACTAAACTCAAACTGAGCAGAGTTTGGTGGACATGCATGAGATTCCATGCATGTCTTAATTGAAATGGGTCAAAATTGAACCTCAGCAGATTCCACACCGACACAAAGTGGAAAAGCGTTTTGTGTCGCGTTTGTCTTGTAGTGAACAGAACTCAGATAGACGAGAAGACGATCCCGTCCAGCCAGATGTATAAAACAGTATTTATCTCACGCTTTAATTAGGAACAAGGTGCAAAGGCTGCAGGTGTGATTGGCTCTGAGCTTTCTGTGCCAAGGCGTTGCCACAACAACTTATCCTAACAACTCGGGCTGAGGCAACCGTTTGGTTTTTATGTGCTTTCACCCTTCGAACAAAAACAGCCGTGACATGTAGACCCTCCCACGTGAGTCTGGATGGATTCGTAGAAAAACGAGCATCTGCTCATAGCGCTGTCAGGCTGAACTGTAAAAACAAACAACAGCAAAAAGAAAAAGCTGCGCCTCGGGGAGCGGAGAGGCTTCATGCCGTTCCGTCTCAACAGAGACACTGACAGACAGTCGGCTGTAATGGACGCTGCTGTGACAGGTGGGGAAGGGGCCGGAGGAGGGTGTAGGTAAGGATATGGTTAATAATCCAATCCGTGAGAGCAGAACTAGAATAGACTAAACACGTAAATGCACATAAATAGAAAACCTGGGTGGTAAACCACAAAAATAACTTTCCCCACATTTTATCACATTAGGACATTAATGTTTTATATTTGAATTTTATGTGAAAGATCAACAGAAAGTAGTTCATAAAAATGGAACAAAATCAATTTGTATTCAAGCCTCTTTACCCTAACACCTCAAAATAAAATATGTTGCAATCAAATACCATCAGAAGTCACCTAGTCAGTAAATACACTCTTCCTGAGTTTCACTTTGTCTTATCACATTGCAGATGTTAATTTTATACTCTGTTTTATACTCTGTAGATCTGCTTTTTATTGAAAGGTGGTAAGAAAAATAAAAGTTGAAAAGTACAGGTGCAGCAATTAAAATTTTCTGACTGATTGTCGTCCTTTAAAAAAGCCTGACCTGCCCAGTCTGATTTTGGCCAAAATTTATTTTTGTTGTTCGAAAAGTCAAAAGTCAACCAGTGAAACAATACAAATTTGTTACTTTTTTTTTTTAAGGAAAAAAATATGAAAAGTTACAAAACATGGCTACAAAGTTTGCAAAGTCCCAACTAACCGAGAGCATCAATAAATATCAGTAAATATGATATGTTTAAATGCAGTGTTGTGATATAAATAACACTTTTATTTTTTTTTAAGTAAGAGCTGTCCTGCAGAAGCCTGTTTCAAATGGGAATGTTTTTCAAGAACAGTATTTGTGTTTGTGGCGCTATGGATTTTGTGCAATGCAGTCATAGTCATAAAGATGGCTGAAAAAATTAAGCAATAAATAGATTTATGTCATAATCTTTATCATTACAACAATTTCACCTCAAAATAAGTCCATATTACTGTCTTTCTGATTGGCAGCCAGTCAAATTGATCAAGCTGCTTTACTCCCCAAGCTAGCAGACCTAGCAAACGCGAAAGTTTCTGACAAGAAAAAGACCTCACAGGAAACTAAAACTGGATAGTATGAGGCTGAATTTACGCTATAATAATGTAATAATTATTGAATAGTGTATAAAAGTATATACAATGCTACAAAATGTTTCTTAACATTTTGTAGCATTGTCTGTAGGTCCTAACGCAGAAGCTAATGTTGTTTGGGGAGTTGAAAAGTTTGTGAACCCCTGAACTAAAAAGCTTGCTGCTGTAATTACAGAAAGTGTCTCTACAGCGTGTGGACTTTAGGAAGCTAGATCCAAAAGCCACGCACTGAAAATCCAATTAAAAAACACCCAGGTTTGTGATCGCAACGTGACAAAATGTGGAAAAGTTCAAGGGTTATAAAGGGCAAGTTGCTGTATTGGCATTTAGCAAGAGCTTCACAGGCTGCAATGACAGAAATAACTCAGTGGAAACTTCTCAGCTTTAAATAGCAGGAAACTTACATACATTTTATCTCAAGTGGTTCCAGTGGGAGTAAAAAAAAAACCATTATCTGTCAGTCAGGATGGAATCACTTCCAACCGGCAGTCATGACGAACTGCATCAAGACGTTTTTTTTCTTCTTGTTGACGTGAAAGAGAAACACTGCAACTCTTTTTTATTGCCACTTTGACGTTTCAGTAATTTCATTCGGTAAATTGTGCGCTAACCGACTTGAAGAACATTTGCAAATGACGAGGTGAGAAATATTTGCTGCTTATTGATATTACCAAAAAACAACAAAACATTTTCATCTTAACTTTAAAAGAAAACCACAATCACATTAGAACAACAACAAAAAAAAACTAACGGGGAGCATAGAAAGAGTGCCGACAACAAAAAGAGGCATACCTTGAAGGCATATTTGCGGCTGATGTGATCTTCGGGGCCAATGGGTGAAATGACATAGCTGGGCAGAGGAATACTGCCCAAGACCGCCTCCTCTCTGCTGTCTGCAGAGGGAGAGAGAGGGAGAAAGTGAATGAGGGAGTGGACAATCAGGGTGGGGTAGGTGAGGGAAAACAGAGATAAAGATAGAGGAAAGGAAGGGGCAATAAAATAAGTATCACTCATCACCCTCTAATTTCACGCCCCGCCTGCCACCAGCGACACGACGCTCTCATGCCGTCGCTCCATGTGCCAGAAGCTAAATGAGCGGTGGAGTAAACGCTAGCCATCCGCCAAACATGCGTTTCTCCAGCCCTTGACCTTTCACCTTAAGCCTAAACTTTTGTTTTAATGTCTAAAGCTGCTGCTTGAAGAATGATGTTCTCACATTTTTAAAAATATCGCTCTATGTTTACAACTCCATACATGTTGTCTTTCCACTCGGTAGTGTCTCAGAGAATTACAACATGTGTTTGCGTGTGTGTGTGTGTGTGTGTGTGTGTGTGTGTGTGTGTGTGCATTCAATGATTGCTTCATTGTAAAAGTCACTGCTGATATGAAGGAATGTGCGCATGCCACATGTCTGCGTCTCCGAGTGTTTGGATGGAAGGTGATAAGGTGACGCTGTAGATTTAACGGAGAGTTGGGTTGAAAATAATCCAAGGTCGTTTGGAGGACACATTCCTCATATGGTGGACGAGACTGTGGGAGCCACCTTACACACACACACACACGGAGCAAACCTGATCAGCTCAGAGTTAAATTAAGAGTTGTCTAGTAACTAGTTACATTTACTTGAACAACTAGAGTACCTTTTTACTTTTAGGACTTTTTTTTTTCATGAAGATTTTTGCTGCTCTTACTTGAGTAAGGTGCCTGGCTCCTCTACCCACTGTGAGAAACTTCACTGAATGAACAGAAAAACATCACCAGACACAGACCTGCTGTTTTTGTTAAAGTTTCATACGATTTTTTTATTGAAAGAAATGATTTGGACAAATGTTTATTTTGCTTGATTTTGTTATTTTCTAATTATATAAAACTTTATATTTTGGTCCGTCTGATGCTTCATGTGTTACATGAAGCATCAGAGGCGCCTTTTTACCAAACACTTTTAAGAGTAAACACTTCACTCTTACGGAGGCTTGTCGCAATAAGTCAGTTTTTGGCACGATAAATTAAAATAAGATGAATAATTTCCATTTGCGTGAGTTATTAGTTTTATCTTTTCTCTCCTTTTCTACCAAAAACTGGATGGTAAAAATCTTCAGTCTGATGCTTAGATCTCAACTAGCCCCTTTTTTTGAAGGGCAACTTTATTTACAGAGACTTCATAATTCATTTTATTTGTTGTTTCTGCTGATTTGTTTTGAGACGGGCTCTGATTGGTTATCTAGATTGAACTTTGAGCACTGGGAGAAGACAGATTATCTGTCTCATCACACCGTAAGGTCACGACATAGTAACAGTTTCAACAAATATGTAAAAAAAATCATTTTTATAAAGATTACACACTGCACCTTTAAAAACTCTTGAAGTAGTTAGCTGTTTGAGATCTTCCTTGTATTTTATCGTTTAAAAAGTGTGACAAAAAAAGCACAAACAAAAGAAATCTAGAGCCCTAACAGAAACCAGTACTAATAGAAAGACCAATGTGCGGTTGTGTTCATGAACACACGAGATGAAAGGAAACGACAAACGTTGCTGGATCAAGACTTTTCACGTTGAGAGCAGAAACCTTTGAACTGAGGGAGAAAAAGGCAAAAATGAAACGGCGGCGAATCGATGTCACCGAGTCGACTCCCAAAAGGTTCCATCAAACCTTTTGGAGATGGCAAAGGAGCGCGCAGAGAGGCGGATTAAGACCGGAAGGACGACAGAGCCCAGCAGTTAGTGAGTGATGTGTGTAGGTGTGTGTGTGTGTAGGTGTGTGTGTGAGCTCTTGTCACATACGTGTTTCACTAGGAAAAATCCAATTAAAGGATGCCAAGACTGATTTACTGCCTCCTTTGTCAGTTCCACTTCACAAAAAAAGACGTGTTGAGCTGTCGGCGCTTTTTCTACACAGTTTATACCAAAGTCAAATTTATGATATAAATACTGTTTTTTTTAAAATTTAATTTAATGTAGATTGACACACATAGTTCTGGACCAAATTAGTACCATCACGACTAATCAGTGATAAACTCAGGCATTAGCACTTGCAAAGTTGATCCAACTTAAAATTTCATGACTGATCTCAGCAGGCAGGCAAGTTATAATCAGCATCAGAGTATAAATAGTTTTTTTATCAAGAAATATGAATGAAAGTTTAAAGAGGAACCAGCCACTGATCAGAATCGGACGATTTTTGATCAATTAAAATTTTTAGCAAGTTGGGGAAGTAGAAAGGCGACACTGCGGGAACACAAAGTGTTACCAAGTATTTCTGTCTAGTTTCTATAGTAAATATCGCAGTACACTTTAAATAAGACAAAACTAACTTACAAGGAACTTCTTAGCAAGAAATAGGAGATTGTTTAAGTCAAAATATCCTTAATATTGATTTAAAAAATACTAAAAATGTATTGTTATAAGTGAAATAAATCTACCAGTGGAACTAACACTTTTTAAAAATAAACATTAAAGGAATATTTAAAGGAATATTTAATGATGGCACTTGACTTAATGTAATGTTTTGATTGTTGATTCTACGTTGCATGACTTTGTGGTTTTGTGTTTGATATGATGTAAAGCACTTTGAAATGCCTTGCTGCTGAAATGTGCTATACAAATAAAATTTAATTGATTGATTGAGTGATTCACTTAAAACAAGCTTTTATATCTTGCTAAAAGTTACTGGTAAGTTAGTTTTGTCTTATTTGAAGTGTACTAAAATATTTGCTCTACAAACTGGATCAAAGTACTTGGTAAGATTTTGTGTTTTTGCAGTGGATGGGATGCTTCCAGAAAGGAAATTATATATATTTTTTGGAAGAATGTTGGCTCTTTGTTCCGACTGCAACTTTTAAACAAATGAAATTCTGTATATTTCTGCTCTGTTCTTTCCTTTTTTTCCCCTCATCTAACTTGGCAATGTTTAAATACTGTCTAAAATTCCAGCTTAAAGCTACACATTTTTCCTTCACCACATTTTCTATTGTTTGGTTTCCACTGACACCTCCTACTTATTTGATCATCAGTTTATTATGTTTTTGTAGTTGCATACCGTGTAAAAAAACGGTTTTGCTCATGCTAGGCCTTGTGGCACAGACTCACCTTTGTAGTAGAAAAGGCAGAAATCAGACAAGACAAACCACTTCCTCTTCCAAAGGCGCATCCCAGAGCTGTCCTGCAGAGAGGAAAAAAGAGGCAAAACACTCATGAATAATAATAATAATAATAATAATAATAATAATGTACTGCAAAGTCCACAGAGTGACAGAAGCAAGAAATGATGGGAAAAAAAGAAGAATTTGTGACAAGACCAAGCAGATATGTAGAGAAACCGTCTTTATTAGAGGAAAAGTGAGCCGGACACGAGCAGGGAATGTTTACTGGCTCGCTGCTTTTTTCCACTGCTTGTTTCATCCTGAATGCTCGCCTGCTAAAAATGGAGCCATTTAAAGAGGAGAGGTGGCACAGCAGAAGCAGAAAAAAACCCCCTCCAAACTCAAACAGAGTTATAAATACGCTTCCCATTTGCTCAAAATGTAGAAAATGTGTGGTATCTGCAGTGTGGGCAGATGAAAGGGATAAAACAGGCCACAGAGACGCTGACCCGAGTGTGAGGAACGAGGTGTTGTAATTGTGATATAGGTGTCATGCATAGTGATGCGTGTGCCACTGTTTGTTGCAGTCTGATTCTCGTCGTCTCACTGTTCGTATCGTAGCGAGGCCAGGCGTCTTTCTGGCGGGGCGGTGCCAAGCGCCGGTTATTTTAAGTAGAACTTTAAATAAGCAAACGCTCTCCAGTAATAGCCCGACTGCGATCAAACACCAGGTGCTCCACATTTCCAAAGTACACAAAATAAATCAGGGAGGAGTAAAAGTGGGCCGTGGAAAAAAGCCGAAACTTTACTGACCCAACTGGAGTGGATTTTGGTGGAGAGGGGAAAATAATAATAATAATAATAATAATAATAATAATAATAATAATAATAATAATAATAATAATAATAAAAATACAGGTGTAAAGAGATAATAATAATAAGACATGTTTCTCAGATTCGCTGCTGGTCAAGATGGCGATCCAATCAACAGCAGCATGACCTTGTATCATCAGTGTAGTCCAATCCAAGCCTATTGGGGTGTCCAAAGTGTGGCCCGAGACCCATTCGTTGCCCTTGAAATTATTTTGTTCGACCCCTGAACTCAAGAATGGTATAAAAAAAAAATTGGCCACTAAAATAGAAAATAAAATGATCCAAAAAATGTGGAAATTGACTGTTTTTCTTTTAATAAAACGACAGCCTGAAAACTTTTTTATGTTTTTGAATGATATACAGACTTTATAAAAATGATTATTTTTAAAGATGGCATGTAGGCTGTGGTTAATTGTGATACAGGTGTCATGATATGATATAGGTCATGCCTATGTGGTTCCCATTATTTCACCACTTATTTCTCTCCTTGTTGTCTAGTCTTAGTGTAGACAGTTCATAGCAAAACACTGCATCCCTTTTTATATGAGCTAACATTTAAGTCTAGCAGGGAAATGAGGGCGGGAACTTGTGTGGGCGACATTATGCTGCAAGGAGTCTTGTTTAAAATAACATTGGAGCTCATTTAAGAATATTGCAATACATATTGTGTTTCGTGATATAGCAAGAATATAGCAGGATATTAGATTTTCTTCATATTCCCCAGCCTGAAGTATTTTTTCCCAGAATGCAACCAGCATCTTATGGTCTGGCAACAGACGTGAGCCAGTGGCGAAGATGAACGTCGTCCGGACATAGCGGTAGCCTCGAATCACAGAACGTAACATGCAACTCAAACGTTTACCTGACAGAAACGTTTTGCGAAAAAAATAAGCTGCATAGAATACACGAGATGAAATAGTTCTGCCACGACAGAATTTAGGACCTGTAATCAATGTATTTAAGGCCAAAATACATTCTTAACATGAATTTAAGATATTTTAAGGCCATAATTTCAGGGACATGGAATTAAGATTTTTTTAAGGATGCGCGGACACACTGGTCCTAAAATAATGAGGAAATGGACTACGATATCTGAGCAGGGGGGTCGTCTACCTGTTTGAATAGCCATCCTCGGACCACCACTGGGACGTTAGGATTCCTCTTGATGGATTGTTCTCTTTTCCCAAAGTTGTGAATCTTCCCACTGGATCTAGAGGCCTGCAACACACAAAACCCAAACAACCAGGAGTAATTCAGTCAGTCAAGAAAACCTTCCATGGCATCAAGGTAACTTAAAAACTGGCTCTTAAACCAATAGAATAGATAAGCATGTGCATTTTAGCTCTAAATGCTAAACTTCTGTATCTAATCTGTGGTTTAGAAATTGAGATTAAAAGGAAGACATCTGATTTATCCAAGTGGGGCATAATTGGCGCTCTGCTCTTAATCAGAGCATTCGGTCTCACTTACAGCAGCCCAGCACAGGCCTTCATCCACGCTATCATTATCTTTTTTTTTTGATACCTCTCCTTTTCTGCCCCAATTGTTGCCTAATTATAGTCATTACTCGGCGACAGACAATTTTCTATCTGATTTCTGACAGTGAGAGTCACTGTTGCTATAACATTTGGCAAACAAAGACAAAATCTCTCTATCCTGGGTGAGAAGGAGGAGGACTGTGAAGAGAAAGTCAGAGGTTTCCATATGTCTATATGGAAAAGTTAATGGCGGTAATATCAAAGAAAGCGAGTCAGTAACTCTGAGAATCCGTGGTGACTGCAGTGTGTTATATTGTATGTCTCACAAAAGTACTAATACCCCTGAAATGGTTTCAAAATTTCATCTACCTTTTTCAAACTTTTGTAAATGGCAAAGTCTGAAAATTTGTACAACCTTCTTAATGACAGCTTTAGCTAAAAGTCTTTTGGGCTACAACTTAAAACCATTTTACCCACTCAAATTATTCCCACTATTAGAAACAGATGAACCTCAGGCATGACTACGTGTTCATCTAGCAGGTTTTCAAAGGATCACTATGCATGCAGTATTAAATCAGTAGCATAAAATTAAATGAGGTTTGCAAGTTTGGATAGTTGCCCTGTGATGGACTGGCGACCTGTTCAGGGTGACCCCGCCTCTCGCCTGTTGACAGCTGGATATCGGTACCAGCACTCCTCCTGACCCCAATGGGATAAGAGGATGGATGGATGGATGGATGGATGGATGGATGGATGGATGGATAAAGAAAAAAGTAAATATCAACTGAAACGGCATTAGAAGGTGAAGGATCTAGTTTACTCATGCTACATCATTATTCATTTTTACTCAAAATGCTAAAATTTCTATTTTTATTGAAGGTAAAAAAAATAAAGGTGCTGTAAAGTGCGACCCCGCCAGACCGCGCACAGTGTAAAAAGCTCCAAATGACCCGTCTCTTAAGTCTGCGGGAGGGTTACTCACTAGGCTTTCAATTAGCAAATTCAATTGGTTGCAACACTGCCACTACCATTTCATCTGACACAACTACCTTCTTTGACATCTTTCTCCTTTTGCATCTCTTACAAGGGATTGTATGAAACTACAAACTGGATTTTTTACAGCTTTCTTTCGACAACAGATTCCCAATCAATTCAGATTCTCCCACCTGAGTTTCTTCCAGTTTTACTACTGGCTTCTTGGCTGTTTCTCAGTTTACTGTTTTTCTTTCCATTTTCTGATGTTTAAATTGGCTCTTTCTGATGTGATCTGCATGTTGGGACATTGTTTTATAAATTTCCGCTGACTCAACCTCTCCACTTTCTCCCTGCTGTGTTCCTTGGTCTTCATGATGCTACTAATGTTCTCAACAACCTAACAGCTGAATGCCGGGATTAAATTACAGACCATCTACTGTTTATGTCACTCCTAAAGATAATTGGCTGAACTGAATTTTATTTAGGGGTGTTCAAGTAAAAGTGTCTGCATCCAAATGCATTTATTCATTTTTATTGGTACAAAACTGCTGACAGGAAAGTTTAGTGAGTGACTCTGAATATGTGACTGTCGGTGGTGACAGGCTCTGGTGATGACGGACGAGGCCAACATGCTATGTATATGACTCCTTTCTAATAATAGCATGTGCATATTGAAGTGCCTGTATCCTCAACACGTATAATTTCCCTTGAGAAACTAACTGGTGCGGCTGCAGTGCCTTCACTGAGATTTAAAGAGAATCAACTTGTAATTTGTAAGAATCCAAATCCAAAGAAGAGGAGACAGCAAAGAGGAAGGTTAAAGTGAAAAGGGGAATTAAACGCAAATAAAGTGAAAAGGACAAAGAAAATGACAAAACCGAATCAATCATCAAAATTTAAGTTGTTAAAATGGTTGATAGAGAATCATTTTATTTAGAATTAAAGTCAATGTGTTAACACAAACCAGATATTTAGCTCTTGATTGATTCATGTTCTTTACACAGCAAAATACATTTTTGGTCATCTGCCGAAGCTATAAAGACTTTACACACGTCACTGATGAGAAAAAGAAACAGCATTGTTCCAAACACTCCACTCTGAGGAACTCCATATAAAAACTCCTGCAACTACCAATCTGCATTGTCTGTTTTGAACACACTGAAATGTATTTCCACTCTAATGTATAAAAAATGCGACTATTTAAGGAATAAAGAGTGGAAATTATTTTTATTTCAAAGTGATTGGTGGTTTTTTAAATATGTAAACGTTTTGCAGGTTGTACTTAGGTAATACTTTAGCAATATAACTATAACTCAATACGTCCTACATGTTATCCAACTTATACACTGATCACAAAACCACTTTACATCTAAGCCTGACACGATAAATTTTGCTGGACGATAAATTGTCCCAGAAATTATTGCGATTAAAAAAACACAATGTCGGTTTGAGACCATTTTCAGACACAATCATGTAAGTTTGCTTTCTTGAAGGCCAAAACCTTTAATTTTGTAAAAAAAAAAAATAACTTGACATTAAAACTGGAAGAAATTTTAAAACTGCAATAACACTAAGTAAAACAGAAATAAAAAACACAGCAGAAACCATAAATAAAATGGATCATATAAACAAAAGTTGCCCTTCAAAAATTCTGATCAGAATGTAAATTGTAGAGCTTAATTGAATTTATCATGCCATTAATTTATTAATTGCTTATTGCAAAAGGCCTACAGTATAGTAAAATCTCAGAAGAAAGACTTCATTCCCCAGAAGTCCATACGTAACATCAGTGCTAGAGGTGAACTATGATGTGAGCGTGAATGTCTGTGGTTCCACAGCTGGAAAGAAGCAAACAGACTCACTAATTAGAGGGAGGCTGGTTGGCCAAGCGAGAGGACAACACACACAGAGGCACAACAATATTGCCACGCGGTAAATATTAAGCATTTTCATGTACGTACATGTGGCATGCCTTCCATTGCCTCTATGCGCGCGCGTGTGTGTGTGTGAGAGTGTGCAATGCGGAGGTCTATTTTTAGGCTAAGGGTAATTTTGTGGAACAGCCACTGGTCCCTGCGGTGCAGCAGCATTCTGTCTTGTAGGTGAGTGACTGAGAGTCTAAACAGCTACTTATTATGTGAGTGGCACACAATTAGGCGAGCTGAAAGCCAAAAGGGACCGTCCCGAGACCACACTGCTGCCAGTTTAATCCCCCTAGGCAAAGTAATTAAACAAGAGTAATGTCTTCCCGTCCCCTTCAGAGCTCTTGTTTGTGATGCACTTACAGGAGTCGACGCTTAATGTGAATCCAGACCCGCGAGCTGATCGGGGGCCAAAGAGTGGCAGCCTGGAGGGAGTTTGGGTTCCTTTAGCAGACAGAATCACTGGCCAGGTAGCTTTTTGTACAACAAAATAGAATATGCAAGTTTAAAATTTTGGGTTAATAAAATACTCAATTATTTTTGAGCTGATTCGCAATTCCTCTTGGTCTTTATAGGTGTAGACGAGGAAAATATAACAGGAGCTACACTTCTGTATCTTTTTGGACTGACAAGGAAAACCAATTAAAAGTAGACCCTCAGATGTATCTCTTAATTTTCTTATCTGCATCTCATAAGCATTTATCTCACACTCTATGAGAGGCGACGGGAACAGACAGATGATGAAAAGAAACTCATCTGACGTAAGGCTCTTAAAGAGCATTACCTCCAGGCTACAGTAATCATAAAGATTCTTCCTATGTATGGTGGCTGAACCAAAGGTGCATTTTACACAGGTATAAATGCAAAGAAATAAAATATATTTATTCATAGCCATCATCTTGTTATGATAAATAATTACTAGCTAAATTAATCAGACAATATGTCAGATTTAGTTTAAGCATCTGTAATACCGAGGTGAGTGCAGCACAAGAAGAACATCTGTGTTGGTACCAAGAGATCAAGTAACTTTTGGGTCTAGGCCTGCAATGATTATTTTAGAAATCGGTTAATTTATCAATTATTCTGATAATTAATCAATTAATCTGATTAAAAATGGAAAATATTCAGCAGATTTTCCATTTAATGTTTTTATAATATTAGAAATACATTTAAATACGAAAATAAATAATTCCATTGCTTTTTAAGATGATAAAGTTCACATTTTACTGCCTAACATGCAGCAGCATAGCATTTCTTTAGCGAGCGCTTGCTCATTCACAGCAAAGTATGGAAGTGCAGATACACAAAGACTTCAAACATCAATTTGTGAAAAGGCTCAACGTCAGAGTACGACTAATCTGCTGATATATATTTTTGATTGACTGATTAATAATTGGCTAATAATTGCTTAACAGAAGATTTTATTTACAGAATTTGAACTTGGTGAAGCTAAAACAATACCATGTGAGGAATTTCAGGCAGAACATATTTACATGTAATTTTTGTTATTCTTTTAGCAAATGGCCTTTTTTGAGACCGTGTACTCCTGTTAACAATTAATCAATAACTAAATTAGTTGATTATTATAACCATAATTGATTCATCACAATTAATCATTTCAGCCCTAACTGGGTCATTGTTGCCACATGAGTATAAGAATTTCGGCATTCACAGAAATACCATATGGCACCTTTAGATCGCGACTGCTAGGCCATAAAATTTGTCAACATTCCCAAAAAAATTCAGTGTTAGCCCAGATTAGCTAAAGCGTTTCTCTAAAGCTGTGAATGTAAAATACTGTAACTGGGGTAAAACTAAGAATAAGCAGTTGCCTTTTCCTTCATTTTTTAAATGTCTATCTAAAAGCTTCAAAGTTGTGATATTATCACTGAAGACTGCTAAGCAACTAATCCTAAAATGCAGGAATGTGTGTCGTTGACTCCAAAGTCCGTCTTTCATTTGATTAGACGCTCGTTTCACTCGCATCGCCCAGTCTTTCCCAAAAAGACTTTTGTATTTCAAATATACAAATTCAGGTCTCTGATGTCTGTCTACTGTCTAGGTTGTTCCTGGCTCCAGAAACACCCAGATGGAGAAATTCAAAGCAAAGCGTTTCAAAGCATTGATGATGGAGGTTCTTAAATCTGTTCGTTCCCATCCCTTCAAAGCTGAGGCAAGAAGGATGAGGCTGGAGGACTAGATCTGTCTCCATGAACCAGTTTGCATCTGACACCCAGAGTGTGTGTGTCCGTGTTTTCTCTCTGGCCGATTACTCAGGAACAATCCCGCCTTTAAAATACTTGTAATCAAATGAAAACAACAATTTTTTAAAGTAGTTCGATACTACCATACCAACAAAGCTAAAGAGGAAGCTAATAATAATAAAACCATATCAATAATGATATCCTTGTGTCACAGCATTTAGAACCAAGAGAGATGGTCCAGGCTTTGCGTCATGACTATTTTATCAACCAGCAATGTTTTCTGAACACTTTCGCTAGCTATCAAGGGAAATTTGTGTTGAAGCTTTCTTTCAGCCATCTGACCGGCAGTGCACATAGGCCTGTCACAGTAACTAATTTTGCTTGATGATGAATTGTCCCAGTAATTGTTGCTCATGGAGCATTGACTTCATATAAAATAAAATGTGTGTTGCTGTTCATTTTAAGGTCTTTGTGTTACATTTTTACAGAACTCAAGCACACATGGCAAGTTAGTAAACATAGTGACAACAGGTTTAATTAAAGATATACCTTAATGTGAGTTTTTTTTTTGTCAAATTCTTTCTTTTTTCTAAATTCTTAAATTTAAAGGTAAAAAGTAGATAAACCATACACTACTGTTCAACACGCCTATTTCTTAGGCTGAAAGACGTTATTTTTCAACAGTAAGACAGGGGAGCTGATGAGGCGTATGAATGCACCAAAAAAAAGTCCAGAACATGCAACAGGGACCCTTACATGTCACTTTGATTAATCCCATTCCCAGATATTATGAAGGCTGCTTTAAAACCACAAAATAACCAAACGTCACTCCAACACGTGGAGACGACGAGAGCTGAGGAGAGAATTGTGACACATTACTCTGGGAGGGGAAGTGGGTAATTTCTGTTTCAGCACACCCTCTGATGCCTTGTCAGGGGAGGAATAGATATGACTTATTCCGACGGCAGGTTTCAACTCGAGATGGCGGTGCGCTGCTTGAGAGGGGATACCAATGATTCATCTTCAGACAGGCCTGTTTCTTCAGAGTTGTTCTCGTCAGTGTGGGCTTTATTTTACCGCCATCTGATGACAGGTAGGGGAGTGATGAGCCAGAGCACCTGGGACGGCCGCGGGGCCGATAAAACACTGGGCTTGGAAGCCGTGATTGGGTGTCGTGATGGATGTCCTGTCATCTGTTGCGCCTTACTCGATGACACGAGTTCAATCTGGGTCTCGTGGCACCTGTTGACGGAGCTGGAGGAGCTGGAGAAAACGGAGCTGGAGACGAGTGTGTTAAAGCGTAAGAGATAGAGTAACAGAAGCAAAAAGCCTCGGCGGCATCTCTGCTTGGCAAAGACAGAAGGGCTCAGGACCTACGTGTGATCTGAATAGGAGATCTTTAACTTCGAAGCTTCCTTAGGAGATTCTGTGCCGTTCGCAGCAAGTCAAAGTTTACTTTTATTTAACCTTAAATACAGGTTATAATAAATGTGCTGTGGTGTGTGCTTTTTAAGCACCTCACAGGTTTTGGCAGGAATCTGACGCCGAACATGAAGCAGTGAACTGAGCCTTTATTTTAGACACCACAAATTCACATTTGCACTGGTTTTTGTTCTTCCATTTGGGTTTCTACCGCTTCTAAAAACAGACGTAGATATCAACCAAGCTGCACCGTTTGTAGCCAAATGGGAAATTCAACTGCAGTAGCCAGCCTCCAACCCAAAGAGGGAAGAACTAAGAAAGTTTAAGATAAATTTTACAAGATTAAACACTTTTAAATGTCACAATTTGCACAGCATCAAATCATAGCACCTTAAAGCTCAATTTATACAGCTTCTCTCCACAAACAAAAAAGCTGTTTTTGGGTTTAGTTACTGAGATTGAGATTTCTGATCAAAATTCACGTCCAGCCAGCGTAACATTGTCCGATTCAAGGCACCAGTCAATTTCTCCAGGCCGCTCTTTGTTGCACGAGGACAAAGTTACAAACATCATGCTCTGGCCGACCAGAGAATGTCACAAAAACAAGCAAGTATCTTATAGACAAGCACAGACATGCCCACCAACCTTGGAGGCAGAGGCGGAGTCCACGGTGGAGGACGTGATGGCGGTGGAGGCCTCACTCACAGTGGTGCTGGAGAGCTGCTCAGGCGTGAATCTGGACATCATGCGAGGACCCTGCGACCTGCACACACACACACACACACACACACACACACACACACACACACAAAGGAACGAGTGTCAGACTGCTCTGCCCCGGAAATAGACAGCTGATTAATCGTGCCACAATCACACTTTTGGATTACCGGAATGTCGTCGGTCTGCTTAACAAATCTACAAGTACTCCACCAAATTCAAGCTCTATCTACTTTCTAGGTTGTAAAAGCCGTCCCTCCATGGCTAGTCGACAAGCAGCAGTCAGTTCTCCTAGTCTGGAAGTAAAAGCAGCTGCCAGTTTGAATATATGGGTAGAACAGGCTGCCAACCTCTCACACAGCGACACTTAAAGCGACCCGACGGCAGGATGTGTCACACTTTCAAGCTAAACCCACACACCTTGAATGGCAATGAATGGAATCTTTCCAATGAATCCATTTCCTTTTTTGTACCGACACATTAGTGTAAATAAATTGCCTCAAGCACCTGGCGTGTAACAGGAAGTGGTTAAATAGACTATAAAGTAAGATCCAAGAGCGCACAAAGCAGCAGGTCGTGGTAGCATATGTACCTTTACATGCTAAGCTAAAGCTAATCCAGTCTTGAGACTGCGGAGAAAAGCAGAGACTAAAGACTGCTTCAAAGGTTTTACAGAACAGACAAGACAAGTGGAAGCTAATGAAACACTGGATTATTGTCTGCTTAGGAGCAAAGGAACCAAAATTGGTAGATCCAGAATTCAGTTTTTATGCTCCAACAAACTTCCAGAAAACTGCAAAACTTCCAAAACACTGAGTAGTATTAGTTAAAGAAAACAACAACTTTAGATTCATAATTGCTGAAACATTGTTCAATTTATTTGTTGTATATTTCCTTGATGATGGCATTTGACAAAATGTAATGTAACTTAGTTGGTTACTGTGTTATGGATTTATGGTACAAAGTGCTTTGAACTGCCTTGTTGCTGAAATGCTGTATATACAAATGAAACTTGACAAAGCTTGACTTAAGGTGTGATGATAAGCTATTGACCTCATTCTTTTGTTTTTGCTTTTTGTCAAACGTAGATGTTGCAGATCATCAAACTAGACTGGTTCATCAAACTAGACTGGTTTCCAACGACGTAAAAGCTAACCAAACTAGCAATGGGCTAATAGAACTAGCTCCACCATCCTTGGCAGCAACAACTTTCACACCGTCACTGACAGCCCAGCAAACACCTAAGACCACAAAATATTCAGGTGTACTTCGCTTTGCGGAGGTCTAAGCGTACTCGCGACGAACTCAAAGCGGACGACCACCGGACATGACCTTGCAAAGGTCAATTTTGCGATCACTTAAGGGTTCTCCGTGTTGCACAGTAAACAGTGCTCACATTGAATAGTTTTGTATGCGACACAGAGCTGATGAAGTTGTGTCGGTGCAGTATGTGGGAGTCTTTACTGCCAGGCACTACAACTCCAGTTATTGAGGGCCAGTGTCCCCCAACCCTTACATGTGTCTTTGCTTGAACAAACCTGAGTTAAATTATTGGCTCATAAATAGGACTCTGGAAAACTGACTGAGAAAGTAATTGAGCTTTTTGATTCAGCTCTGTTAGCTCAGAGACACATCAACAAGCCGCAGGAAGAACTAGAGTTGGAGACTCCAGTTTTAGTGAGTATGCAACAGTGCATGACTGCAGTGGCTTTAGACTTGTTGAAACTACTTACATTTAATAATCATAATGATAATAAGGAGTGTTATACCATACCTGTTTACTTCTTACGCTGCTACTCTATCAGAAGCTCTTTGGATTTTTAATGGCAATATTCTTTGCCTGTGCAAAGTTTGATTTACCCTTTGTATCAATTTTACAAATCAATTATAATCAACAAAATGTGGTATTTTTGACAAAAAGAAAATTCAAAAAAGAAAACCTGTCAAAGAGAAAACATTTTTTTTTTTTTTACAAATTAATGACAATGAAAATATTCAACATAAAATATGTTGAATATTTTATGTTAGGCAGAATCAACAGAGGTCCAGCCAATTGCAGTCATATCACAGTGAGTGGATTGGAGTGAATATTTACGCAATCACTTAATTTATGTTACGTACGTATTATTACTTGTCATTGTTTTTATTTATTTTTTAACAGTTTCCACTTCAACAACAAAGGAATTTTTTTTGTACATTTTCTGGTAAAAAAACAATAAAATAAAATTATGCTGATTCTGCCAGTAGCAACAAAATGATACGGCATCCAAGGGGTGAGTACTTTCTACAGGCACTGCACTCTCATTTTTCACCGACAATGAAAAATGAAGTTGGATGTGATTTAGATCTTTGAAAGAGAAAAAATACTTTTTGATTGGCAGTTAAATTTTCATCGACGGCCTTTGATGTAGAAACATCATATGCCAAAGAAACATATAATTTTTCAACCAATTAAAAAGCACTGAAGCTTTTAAATGCCATCTGCTAAAATCTGCAATGCCATTTTTTTATGAATAAAGTTGTCAAAACAGGCAAAGAGATGTAAAAATCTGAGCAGCAGAACTGAAAAAAAAAGGCAGCTTCATTTGAGCAGCAGTGTGTGTGAGGGTGGACCAAACTGTACAGATGCAAGCCACATCGTGTACCGCACAATAAAAACGAGATGCTAATGGCTAAGTCTCAATAGATGTTTCTTTATGATGCTGACGCCCCCGAGGCGTGCTGCACAATGGTCCTACAATTCTTTCTCTATGATAAAAAGCAGGGAAAAAATTAGAAAACTAATGGCTGATAAATTGTGCCTTTGATAGTGATGGATCTGTTTCTTCATTCACCATGTTCAGGGTTCAATTAAAAATGAAAGACTCTCTCTCTCTTGCTCACAAATATGATTTGCATTGATCGATTATCCATGTTTCATTAAAACAGATCTTGGGTATTTATGGATGTTTTCTAGAAAGAATGCCACATAAAGCACAGTTTTTAGGTTTGAAGCATTTTGATCATCATCAGGGTTTCCCTCAGTGCATTATAAGCCTGGCGGGCCATCAGGCTTCAGCTGCCCCCACACCAGGCTGGGTGTTTATTTTAAAGGGAAAGTATCATGTAAAATTAACTTTTATGGGCGTTACATCATGCTATTTTGTTATTCCATCATCAAAAACATACCTGAAGTGTTGCTTTGATTCTTTCGTGTATGTTTGAGAAATCCTTTAATCTCCATGGCAACCATTCAGCTGTGCAAAATGCCTGGGTGGACCTAGCTCCACCTTCAAGATGCAGCTCCTACTTTGAGTTGCAGTTTCCAAGCTTCTGCCTCACAAAGCAGCTTTCCCCTTCAATTCCTACACTAAGCTCCTTCAGACTAGCCATCAGCAATTAGCAAACACCTGGTGAAACTGAGCATCTGCTGAGCTCATTACAGGAGCTACTTCTCAGTGAAATGCTGGTAAAAACATTATTAAAGGGTTAATAGAGGAGCCATGTTGTGATGACTTCTTGCAGGAGGAGTTTTAGAAAGAGCAGGAGTTTTTAAAGAGACAGAGGCCCAATTTCAAGACATTAAATTGTGTAGTCTAATATCTAGCTAGGTTTATAGTTGACACAAGCTGCTTCGTCCCTGCCATTGGCCTTTGGCCTCTCAAGGTATTATTTCCAAATTATAATGCCTGCTTGTCCGCCTCTCAATTTTTGTAACTTTTAACATTTTTTGGCACAAAATCACAGTGGGTCAATGGTGGATTGTCCCAGCGTCCCTACCACTGGATTTAGCAGGTTTTCCGAGGGAAACCCTGATGACCCTAAGTTGACCATAAAATGGTCATACATTTGTTCACTTCTAAAACGTTCCTGCCAAGTACAGCAGGAAGCTATGGAGGCGGGAGACGACTTCCTGTAGTAAAACAGATGAGACTTTAAATATCGGCATGGGGACGGTTGGCTGAGTGTGTCTGATTAGTTTGAAAAGCGAAAACAAATGGTTCTGCTCAACTCCATCACAGATTTTAATATAATTGGGCAACGAAACGTTCCTCTCTCGGACAAATTAGTATTACTTACACTTTCTAGTCCGAAATCTTGTCAGAACCTGGGCTGACTTATTATGCCTTCTAATTGGGAAACACTTTTTGTGTAGAGTTTTAATTGTGCTTTTCTCTTCAGTTTCAGCTTCTGCCTACAAATGCAAATCTGCTGTGTGCCGAAGTGTGGGAGGACATTGTCCGCTGTCAGGAGGATTTCATGCAAACTTTAAAAAAGGTCAAGAGCTGAAGTGTAAACGAGTTCCATTTCTTCTCATTTAAAAGTTGAGTTCTTTGTGTAATTGTTTTAAATGTCAGGGTTGAGTTGGCGGTTGGTGAAGCTCGTCCACTTGACAAAAACAGCAACGGGGTCGGTTGGAGGAATCAGAAAGTTCCTTAAATCATCGCCTGAATCTCAACGCACTCGCTTGACTCAGTTCATCTTTACTGCGGTGCTAACGCACAGAGCTGCTAAACCGCTACACATCGTCTAATTAAAGCACACAGACACAATTAAAGTCACACAATAAAAAAAGTCTTTGGTCAGAGCAGTTCGGTCTGTGGCAGCTTTGATTGAAGTGGTCTGCACAACAGGATTCTGATTGCAGAGTCTGTGGAGGCAAAATTAAATGAGTTTAATTTACCTACTTCCTTTTCTTTCAAACTAATCTGACCTTTAAGCATTAGGCTCAGAAGTAAGCTGAACTGGTGTACACAGTTTTAGATGTGGTGTTTCTATTCAGCAGGAAATGTACCTGGAACATTTAGATCAGAAAGATTAAATAAAAAATATAAACTGACAAAGCAATGTCCCTACAAGCTTTTACAGTGGAATTCAATTAATTTATTTGCAGTTTTAAAGCTGAAGAATGTAACTTTAGAAAAATATGTTTTTTACATATTTGTTAAAATGGTTACTATGTCGGGACAGCATGGTATAAGACAGCTATTATTGCTGTCTGAAGAAATGAGCCATTCCCAAACAAGAGGAGGGTCTTAGCGCTGTCAAACACTGCCATGTAGACGCTGCTAACTGTGCTAATGGCTGAGAAACAACTCACTGTTCTAGGAAAACTATTTATCCAAGGCCGTCGCTGGCTATGCTAACTAGCATTAGCATTCACGACAGACTAAGTTGTGGTGAACCAGCAGTAGCATAGCAGAGAGAAATGGGGAGGGTCCGAGCAGCATATAAATGAATGTGATTGACAACGCTAAGACCCGCCTCCTGGCTCTGATTGATGGTGCATTTCAGCGTCTAGAACTGGGTGAAGGCAGTGCTTTAGTGAAAACTTTAGGGGAATTTGACCTTGGTGGAAATTCTTTAGAGCAAGAAAAAAAAAGGTAATGAAAAAGGGAGACCATATTCAAAGATCAGAAGTCTCATCTAAGTGTGACGGTACAGAGATTATTTCATCTAATGCAATTTCATTTAAGTTATAATTCCACGCTGTGACATTGACTTTGAGTAAGCAGGGCGGAGGGCGTTTCTGCTCATCCAGAAAATAAATAAATAAATCTGAGGAATACTGTGAACAGACAGGGCAGAAATGAGATTTAATTACACAGAAGGAGCCATTTCTATAAAAGTTTGACATTTTACTAAAAGACGGTGCCTGAAAGTTATTGAAGTTATTTAAAATGCTGTGGATGTGGGTCACACTCGACACTCCCACAGCCACGGGTCGACAACAGAAAGAGCAGAAGGCGTAATATGTGAGAAATCCACAACCATGGGAGATTGAAGGATTTTTCAAGCATGAAACAATCAAAGCAATTCTATGAGGTAAGTTTCTGATGAAAAGCAGGCTGGAAATATAGAAACACTTCAGCTGAGAACAAAATGCTCCAAATGTTGCAAAATTAGAAACAATTTACACCAACAAACATACCGTTCTGTCCAACTGTTGTGAAGATTTTCTGTCCAACTGTTGTGAAGATTTTCAGATTGAGTTGTTAGCAAAAGCAATTAGCCGTTAACTAACTAGCTAGCCGTTAGCTTCCAACACTCTGAGGAATCGTGCTTTTAACAAGCTCATTGTAATATGACACTTTTCTTCTATGCATAAGGGAATTCCTGTCAATAACTTCACAGAATGTCTTCAGTATTTAAACATAATTTATTATACTCAAATCTTACATTACCAGGGGCGGATCTAGAAAAATATCTATGGGGTGTCAAGAGGGGGGGCAGGGATTTTTTCAAGGGTGGCAGCACCCCTGAAAAAAATCTATATTTATATATAATTTTTTTTTCTTTCCTAACCACCGATATTCTTGACTCAATGGACAGCAATGGGACATGTGTGGCTTACGATAAGTCAAGTAATGTCTAAGGACAGAGCTGCTGCCTCGCGCTCTGTCCTTGCAGCTTCTCTTGCACTCCCCGCTACTTAGCAGTAGGTGTCAGGTTACATTGTGTTGCATTCAATAATGTCGGAAAAAATAGATTCATGCGCTTAATGTCCGATTTGCCATAACTATTTATTGAATTCATAGCCGCCAGCTATGAATTCAATGGGTTGGCAGTTGCCACCCCATGCCACCCCAGTAGAGCCGCCCCTGAACGCTACCAAGTTTTCAAGAATAATAATTCAAGAGTAATTAAGCTAACTTAGCTTAGTTAAGTTAAGCCAAGTTATCGAATCTAAGTAGAAAGCTAACTTTCAACCTAAGTTAATTTAGCTTATTTAAGTGAAGTTAATTTAGTCAACTTAAAAGATAATTTTTAATTTAGCTAACCTTTAACTTAGCTAGGTAAACTTAAGTTTAAGTTAAACTAGGTTAACTTAGCTAAGTTAAAATTATCTTAGCTAAGTTAACTTAGCTTAACTTAAATGGCATTTACTTTAATTAAGCATAGGAGTTAGTGTAGGCTAATATCTGGAAGTAAGGTATTTGTAGGTGGGCAGGTGGGTGGCTGGATGGATATACTAAGTAAATGTCCAACCAACCTACACTTCTACACTGTAGTCTGCTTTTAGCACTCACCCAATAGGTTGTCCTTGACACTCACTAGCATCTTTTTAATGCTTTTTCCAAACCATCTGCAGCCACTATAAAATTACGACCTCAGACATAAAATGGGTCTAATAGTATGCAGATCCAGGAAAAGCCTAATTGTTGTCACATTTCTCATAAATGTATGGATGTATAGAATAATGTCTGCAGGAAACTACAAATTATGTCCCTTAATGGTGTTGGTGGGGATTGCCTTCTTTAATAAAGCAGGTAGGTGCAAACATTAGACACCCTGGCTGTGTCTGATGTTACATTGCTGAAGAGCTGAAATTGTCTTTGTTGTATTGTTTTCTGTGGTGGCAAAGTAACAAGATAATTAATGTTTCTAGCAACAGTGGGTGGGAATGTAATCTTCAATTTCTCTGCACAGTGACTGAAATTACTTTGTCAGTGCTTTAAATGCTACATCATAGCTAGAAAATGAAATTGAAACTTTTTTTTTTTTTTTACCAGATATGGAGCATATTAACTTTTTAAAGGACAAGATTAAAACCTGCTCCGGATTGTGATAAACTTATGGTTTTATAATTAATGTCTTAAATTATTTCCCTACGTAGGGAGCTATTCAGGGTTAATATTTTTACACTAAAGTCTGAAGGTTTTTAATAATGTGAGATGGAAAGTGGTGAAATAAATTAGCTTAGCTTAACTTAGAGAACTGAGAAATGCTTTCCAAATGTTAAAGGCAAAAAGACCCCACTGCCTGGTTAAGGTACTAACTTAACCCGTTACATTTATAACCTGCTCACATCAACAGAAAACATAAAACATTTAGGGCCAGCTAAAACAATTTTTTACTACCTCTTCAACTGTTACCTAGCAACTGCAAGTTGATGGTAAGACTCCTGAAAGTTGTCGCTTCAGGCTGTTGTTCAGCTTGAACATTTGCAGCACAAAATTTCTATCTGTGAATCTTAAGTTTGGGTTTCCTCATGTAGCACACCAACAATAACACCAACAATTTGCATTCTTGTTTGTGTAGATTTATTATATGAAAACAATTTATTCAGTTTTTATTTTTTACTATTATTTCATTGCCTCAAGTGGATTGCAAACTTTGCAGTATAATAAATCAGTGTTTTTTTGTTTATCATTTTTTTTCTCCAAAGAGTTTTTGTGGCGCTAGTGGCTCGCATTTTCCACGACGGTAGGCTGACGGGAGGGGGGAGGACATGCGGCAAGGGTCGCCAGGACCGGGAGTCGAACCCGTGACGTCCGCGTCGAGGACTAGGGCCTCCAAGCGTGGGGCGTGCCAAGCCCCTGCGCCACCACAACACGCCCCGACAGTGTTAATAAATAAATAAATAAATAAGTGTCACAACCTTGCCTGAAAAATATTTTAGTTTCCGTTTCTGATATTGGGTCTCTTCATGACTGAACACACAAATGCACTGGTGCTGTTTTATGGGCTTGTAAAAGTAAATTATTTGTATACCTTACAGTTTCTTGGCTCTGGACATGAATGAAGACACTGAGTCAGTGTTGGCCACGATTCAAAATATCAAGCAAATAAAGTCAGAGCAAGAGGAAAGTTTAAGACAAAGATGTTGTAGCACAACTCTCCACGCAGTTGTTCACAGCACACAACATTTCCCGTAAGCCTCATCAAGCTAGCACACTAGATACGTCAGCCAAACATTAGCGAGTCAGTAAAATCCGATCCAATCATTTGAAACTTCAACAGGAAGCAATTGTTTCTCAATAGCCGAGGTAAAAAAAGCACATTTTTACCAGATGAAAGGTTGGAAAACACAGTAACCAGAAAACACAGCCAGAAGGCTGTCTATAGTTTACCTACGTTATTAGAGCTTTAAGGAAAGTGGAAATTGGTATCAACCCCACTTATTTTAAATAATCCTGTGTAATGCTTTAATCTGATCTGTAAAAAATGCATACAAAAATTAAATATTGTTTTACACATGAAAATTGACCCATCTGTTTTCACAGCACAGATTTATCAAGATGTGTCAGATGAAGCATAAAACATAATCTTTGGGAGTCTGGTGTTGGGTTTTGTCTTATTTTAGAATTGGTCACATTCAGTTAAATAGTTTAAAGATTCCCTGTGGTTTTGTTCTGTTTCCACTTCATATGTATTTCTATTCTGCTCTGAGTTGAAGTCTTTAGTCACCTTTTATAGATCTCTGTAGTGTTTGAGAGTGTTTTACTCCTAGTTTGTATTTGTGCTGGTGTTTACTGCGGTCAGGGTCTGTTTCAGCAGAAATAACACTTGTGGTTTAGTATTTTCACTTCTTCTAAACTTTAGTTTTTGCAAGTTCTTGAATGTCCTTTTCCTTTAATGATCCTTTTTTTATTTTCATCCATTTTTCCACCTGCCTCCTGCCTGCATTTGGGTCTAGACCTTAAAAATGTCATAAGAAAAACAGTTTTTATTTATTTTTTAGTCTTTTCTTTAAAAGTGCCAGAATTAATAGTTAAGCTTTAATATGTTACATGTTACCTTCTTTGTGAAAACACTTCTAAAAGTACCATTGTGGCTGGCAATAACATTCTGTGATTCGTCTTTAAAGATTGGATTACAGTAGAACCTATAAAGGTTGTGTTTACAAAAAGCTAGCTGTGCTGATTTCTAGGTAAAATCTAATTAAAAATAAGAGTTAAACAAAATTCTGAAAACAATAACTACAGCATTCAGATGAACGAAAAATGAAAATTCAAACAAAAAGCCACGGAGGCATAAAGGGAAACAGAAGCCACAGTGATCATGCAGGATGGAGAAAGATGGAGAGAGGAAATGAAAAGTGACGGAATGGTGGAGAAAAAAGAGGAAATGAAGAAGAAGAGACTGTTTCTTTAATGACACTTTATTACATTTTGATGCGCCCCTTAATCAGATCTGCTGCTGCAAAGGCCTGATTAATTGATATTCCCTGAATTAGTGACTGAATTTGGTTTGATGCGTTTACATGACGTTCAGCCATGACAGATGGTTCACCTGCATGCATCTAATCAAACATTACAGCATGACAAGCTAACAGTGGTGCTATTACACAGCTGCTTCTTTAACTCATTTCATTTCTAACCACAGGACTATTATTTAAAGCTGCAGTATGTAACTTTTACAAAAAAAGTTGTTTTGCATATTTGTTGAAACTGTCACCATGACATGTATTTTATGAGACAGATAATCTATGAAAGAAATTAATTAAAAACAAGCGCCCCTTCCTTCTCCCAGTGCGAACTAAAAACAGCCAATCAGAGCCAGGGGGTGGGTCTTAGCGCTGTCAATCACCTTCTGTGTAAAGTTGGGTGACCTTCAACTGGATGTTTGAGAATACTCAGCATGGCCCTGCTTTTCTGTTTGGCTATATTCATAAAAACATTATGAATGCTGACATTCATATATTTGTTCATATTTAATATTATAGCTGCACAGTTACTGCTACTATTAGTAATAATAAAGATGAAAAACATTTTTCTTGGTTGCTTCTCTTAGTGAAATATCTTCAGGCCTATATTAAAATGTGTGCATATTTTTAACAGATTTTAACTAAGCTGTGATAACACTGATCATTTTCATCGGGGTCCATACCGGGTCCACGGTCATTCTGTCCCACATTAGCAGTTCTCCAAATGAAAGAAAGCAAATATGTGTCTATAACTTAAAAAAAAAAAAAAAAAAAGAAAAACAAAATCTGACTTAATTTTATCCAGTTATCGACTTATAGAAATCATAAAAAGATAATGGCAGCTAAGTTCTGTATGAGCCTGCAGAGGTCTAATAGGCTGAAACCAGCTAATTCAATCACAGAAGCATCGATATCTGCAAAACCTGAGAGCAGAGAGCTCGTATAGGAGAGCAGGTGAGACGAGTCAGCCTCATTAAATATTCATGACACGCCCAGAAACAGCAATTAAAACTGTTAATTACTAAGGAAAAGGAAGTTATTCTGAACTCTGCAGCAGATGAGATTATAATTTAGAACGGAGCTGGACATAAAGGAAATCAATGTCCTCTTTCAGTTTAGCTATTTATTGGTAGGCAGCATTTTAACCTGGATCCAGTTGAAATAATTCAGTGATGTGTTAGTAGGATTTCTTTCTCTGGGTCATGAATACATGAACCCACAGCTCAGCACATGGAGGCTGGTTTATAATTTCAGAAGTTACTCCCTCTAAGAAATCTGTGTCACAGACTGGAATATAAAATCCTTCATACTTTGATGACAACATAGATAATCTGACTTTAGTATTGATCAGAGATAACTTTAATTTTTAATTCATATTTCCCTGTGATTTCTGGTTTTTCTCCCAGCTTTTACCTCAATAGTGACTAAATGTGTGATTTGACTCTACAGTTCTTTAAAATTCCATTACTGATTTTAATGTGTGATATTAAATTTTAACATGGTCTCAACCACGTCTCATAATTGTGTGTAGTTGAGAATAAATTTTTCCCTATTGTTGTATTTTTTACTTTTGCATGTTCCCACCCTAAATACTCTTGTCTTATATCGTAAATCAGAAAAAATATAAACGTCTTCTGCCCCTGCAGAGAAAATATGAACTCAGATTTAGTTTCACTTTATGCAGATGATCTAATGCTTTATACTTCAAACCCCCAAATTTATTTACCGTTTCCTGCCTTAATCCAGTTTGGTTGCTTCTCATGTAATGAAGCAAACTTGCATAAATAAGAATATTTTCTTTTAAATGAAGATGTTCATAAACCTTCCCTGTCTGATCTTCCCTTTCAAAGCTGTCAGAGTAAAGTGGACCTATGTTTGTTGGCGATTCAGAACTGACAAATTCGCCTAATTGCGTATTTCTCTCCTGAACGTAACTCCAAATAAGCCGTAGAGATCCAGTCCATTCAGAGATTTGCTTGTAGAGCAAATTTAAAATATTCAAAAGAAAATAAAACTTGACCTTATTGGGGTTTTTTGGCTAACATTCATCCTTTTTTTTTTTATTATTCTTGAACAGCTGCTGCAGCCGCAGGAAACACCATAAACTGTCGGCTCTGTTATCCGTTCCCCTTATTTCTACTGTCTCTTCTGTAATCTGGACAGATCAAATGTAAAACAAAGACCCACAACTTCAGTTTCTCCTCAGGTAACGTCACCTTTAAATGTTGGCCAATTTGTCCTCCTCAATCGTTTCTTTGTGTCTTATACTCTAGTGGTCAACAAGCTCTTCAGTTTGACCTTTAAAGAAAAGAGAAACTCTTCTCGATCAATATCTGCCAGTAATGATTGCTGGGGCCAATAGAAACGGCCAACTGAGCTGACAGGCTGAATCAAGGGGAGAAAATTCTGGTCCCTGATGGCCAGACGCTGGCACATTTTAGACGAGTCTCTGCTCCGACACACCAGAATCACATTTAAAGAGGCAGTATAATGCAATTTCCGGGAACATAGTGCCATTTTATAGAACGATCACGTCACTATGTCACTTTCGTATGCCGTACATGTCAAATATGACTTTGTAATTTAACAGACTGAAATTGGGCCTCTCTCCCTTTGCCGCCTTCAGGAAGTCCTCACAGCATCGCTCCTCTATTAGCCTTTAAACAACATTTTTACCAGTGTTTCACTGAGAAGAAGCTCATATATAATGAGCTTAAAGATCCAACCATCTGAGGAATGTTAGTATGACCAGTGATGGCATAGTTACTTTGAAAAAGTAACTTTAATCAGATTACTGATTACTCCTTGAAAAAGTAACTTAGTTAGATTACTGACTACTTGATTTGGAAAGTAACTAAGTTACATTAAAAGTAACTTTTTTAGTTACTTTCACCAGCCGCTAACAACACCTGTGAAAATGACATTGATCTTTGCCAAAACTTAATTGTAAGTTATTTTATAATGGTAACATCAACAATGTGTC